>PVIR01028647.1:0-21769 GCA_004026965.1 Petromus typicus | reverse complement strand
GGGTGTGGAGACCCACACCCAGCAGCAACCAGTACCACATACCACAGTGCCGGGCGTGGTGGCTCACGCCTGTAATCCCAGCACTCGGGAGGCAGAGGCAGGAGGATTGCTGTGATGTGAGTTGGAGGCTGAGCTCAGGGCCAGCCTGAACCACAAAGCGAGACCCTGTCTCCAAAAACCTAAAAAAAAAAAAAAAAATACCTAATACTTTCTAGGTCCCCTCATAGATAAATAGAATTTCTGAGGGTGAGGCCCAACTGTATCAATATTCCACTCCCAGGTATGTGCAAAGATGTGAGTTAATATGAACCATTGATTACATGACATGTTTACTAGTATTATGTTCCTCTAGTCTAAATCTCTCTGAAGCCATGACGTTTATATCTAATATACAAAACTCTGCATGTGAAGAAGATATTGAAAGAAACAGAAATTTAAAGTGGTCAATTTTCTTTTCTCTTTTTTTTTTTTTTTTTTGAGACAGAGTCTCACTTTGTAGTTCAGGCTGGCTCTGGGCTCAGTCCAGGTGAGCCTCAAACTCACAGCAACCCTCCTGTCTCTGCCTCTGGAGTGCTGGGATTAAAGGCCTGAGCTACTACACCCAGCAGCATTGTGGTATGTGGCACTGATTGCTAGTGGGCATGACTCACCACACATGGCACTGTTGTTTGTGATTACTGGGGATCAAACTCAGGACCTTGAGCTTGCTAGGCAGGCGCCAGAACCACTGAGCTAAATCTCTGGCCCTGGGGCTGGCATTTTTGATCTCTAGTTTTCAAGAATGTTAGCTCTTATTTTGGGGAAAATAAAGTATTTTGTTATTTCCCTCAATTTGGGTATTTCTTACGTTTCCTTGTGATTAAATTCTTAAGGATTTTTGCCAAGAATATTGTGCCAGACTGAGTACAGCCTCAAGAGCCAAATGATGCCAATGTTATATTCTTGGTGAGGTTAACTCGATTGCTTGGTTAAGGCAGTCTCAGCTGAGTTTTCTTTACTGTAAAGCTATTATTTTCTGTTTAATAAATATGGTGTGGCAAGATGCTTGAGGCTATGAAAATAGCCTTCTTTCATCATTACTTTCTTCATCCATTTTAAGTTTAATACCACTGATTTTTCTCTCCTGGAACAATTATAATGATGTTTTCCAAGTCATATATAGATTTTCTAATTCCATCATTAATTTTCTTTCTCTCTCTCTCTCTCTCTCTCTCTCTCTCTCTCTCTCTCTCTCTATATATATATATATATATACATATATATATAATTTGTTTTTAGGTTTTTTGAGACAGGGTCTCCCTTTGTAGTTCAGGCTGGCCCTGAGCTCAGCCTCCAACTCACATCACAGCAATCCTCCTGCCTCTGCCTCCCGAGTGCTGGGATTACAGACGTGAGCCACCACACCCGACACTGTGGTATGTGGTGCTGATTGCTGCTGAGAGTGAGTCTCCACGCCCAGTACTGTATGTGGTTACCGGGGATCAAACCCGGTCCTTGCACTTGCAAGACAGGCGTCGGAACCACTGAGCTAAACCCCCGGCCCAATTCTCCACATATTAATTGAAATTCTAACTGTGAGGAAGAGCTCTTTTTTTTTTTTTTTTTTAAGGTTTTTTTGAGACAGGGTCTTGCTTTGTGGTTCAGGCTGGCCCTGAGCTCAGCCTCAAACTCACATCACAGCAATCCTCCTGCCTCTGCCTCCCGAGTGCTGGGATTACAGGCGTGAGCCACCACACCCGACACTGTCCTATGTGGTACTGGTTGCTGCTGGGGTGAGTCTCCACGCCCAGTATTGTTATGTGGTTACCAGGGATCAAACCCGGGTTCTTGCACTTGCAAGACAGGCGCCAGAACCACTGAGCTATATCCCCAACCCCCAAGAGCTCTCTTTTGTAATTACAATTTGTTTATTAGATTCATTATACATAAAAGCCTATTTTAATAAATATAATTGTAATATAAATATAATATTATAAAATTATAAAAGCTACATTCTATAAAAATATGTATACAGACAATTATTTTTCTTAAAGTTCTTGTTATTTTGTAATTTTAAATTATTTTGTTTCTCTTGGTACATGTTTGCAATACATAATGATTAATTCCTCTTGGATAGTGGGTAGATGTACATAACACATCTTAATTCTTTTTTTCTATCCTTACCCCTTCTATCTTCCTTCCATCTCTTTGTTCCCCTCCCTTTTGCAAAAGATCTATCTCCCTATTTCCTAGGGAGAAATATTTTTCATTTTTTCTTCATTTATTTACTTATATCAGGATGAGCTCCTGGATATTTTATTTTTACTTTTGACTATCATGTCACTGCTTAGATTATTCTAGATTTAAAAACTGGAACACCTTCATCTTGATTCCTGTTTCCTTATCACATGTTGAGGTCATTTTTGTTAACTGTGATTGTAAAACATAACATAAAATTTGGTATCTAATTATGAGTGAGTATACAGTTTAACAGTGTTAAGGGTACAGTATGACTCTACAGAGCTTTTTCATTTTTGCAACACTAAAACTCTATATTTTAAACAAGTCCACATTTCCAGGATACACACACACACACACACACACACACACGCACAATGATACTGAAAATTGAGCCTATGACCAATGCATTGAGCTACATTCCTAACCCTTTTATGACTTTTTATTTTGAGACAAGAGCTCACTAAGTTGTTAAATTATGTATATGTACATATATAATGTAGCTAGTTATCTTGATATATAAGCATACATACATATCCCATATATGTGTATATTATAGATATACATATATATATATACATATATATATGGTGTGTGTATATATAATTACAATTTAATTTACATCATGGGTTGTACTGATGCTTCCTAACTCAGCACCAAAAGGTTTGTACTTTCTATTTTCCTCATTCTTATCTCTTACACAACAGTGAAAACCTGACTCTCACTATCAATATTGATCCTAGAATGCAAACAAAACAGTTTTAGATTCTTTGTGGAAAATAACCAGAATGTAATATGTGTATATATTTCTTTTGTCTTTATCCTTATAGTATGTAATTAAAGTAGTCAACCTACTTCCTGAACCCCCTTCTGTCTCTTAGAGGCTATCCTTCCCTCAATAAATTCTTCCTACTCGAAAGGAAGGAAGAAAAAAAAGAAAGAAAGAAAAGGAAAACTGGTCATCAAGTTATTAGGAATTTTCTTAGTACTTCTCCATGCCTTTCAATGGAGCTGTTATTTATTTCTGATAGGTTCATTTGCTAAGTCTGTAGTCCACTTTATGGTAATTTGACTTATTTGTATTTGGAGGTGAGTGACACTAACCTGAAGTTTTCAGGGTAGATCTGAGAGGTAACATCATTGAGTCAAAAAACAAGTGAGCATTTAACAAATGATTTGTTAAACATTGCCAAATTCCCTGCCAAAAAAGTTTTGTACTATCAGCTATGTGTTATGTACATGTAACAATCTCCCATGAGGAATGTAATCATCACACACTGCAAACATGTGCTAATTAAAAATAAAAACTGAAGAAAGTAAACTTTACCTTACTATCACTTTGGCCAAAAGTATGTCCCTACAAATTATCTGTCATCAAAGTATTGTGGGGTTTTTGTTGTTGTTGTTGTTGTTGTTGTTGTTGTTGTTGTTGTTGTTGTTTTTGAGACAGGGTCTCACTTTGTGGTTCAGGCTGGCCCTGAGCTCAGCCTCTAACTCACATCACAGCAATCCTCCTGCCTTTGCCTCCTGAGTGCTGAGATTACAGGCGTGAGCCACCACGCCCGGCACTGTCCTATGTGGTACTGGTTGCTGCTGGGGTGAGTCTCCATGTCCAGTATTGTTATGTGGTTACCAGGGATCGAACCCGGGTCCTAGCACTTGCAAGACAGGCGTCGGAACCACTGAGCTAACTCCCCAGCCCCTACTGTTTTATTTTTTGAGAAAATACCTTACTATATAATTCAGGCTGAACTCATTCTGTAGCCCAGACTGACCTTTAACTCATATGATCTTCCTGCCTCAGCCTCCTATGTGCTGGGGAAATGACCACCAGGCTCAGCTATTTCATCAGTATTTTAAATGTATTTGCGTAGGGGCCTGCAAAGTCTCTTGTAATTATCTTTCATATTTCATTTTTCCATTGGCATTTCTCATTTTGTATATTTGTGCTTTTCCTCTTCTTCTTCTTAATAATGTGACTTGTTAATTTTGGTAATTTTACAAAAAAAAAACCTAAAAACTTAAAAAAAAAACTATTTCCAGAATTTCTGCTTCCTGGTCTAATTTCTTTTAAAACTATGATATCTACAACCAAACACAGTACTTTGATTATAAAACCAGATACTCGGCTTCTTTGTTCAAGATATTTCGCATTTTCCTCCTTCCTCTTTTTAGGTTTTTGTTGTCTTGTTTTGTTTGTCATCACCACACCTGGCTGTCTCCCACTAAGTTGTCAAATCAATTTTTAACATCTGCTGTTCAACCACATCTCTTTCATCTCTGTACCTGTAAAACTGGGTTTTTAAAAATCTACATTTACCTTTAATACATGTTAACTTCTCAGATTCTGTCTCACAAGATCCTGTCATTCGAGACATTGATTTATTCAAACCAACATTTCTTGATTTTCTACTGTTTGCAGACCATTGCTCCAGGCACATCAGTAGCTATAACACACACTGATTATTGTTACACTGGAAGAACAGAATAAGGGCACCAATTCAGAGACAGAACAACAAAATGAGAGGATGGTTCAAGAAAGCTCAAGAGGAGAGGGGATATTTACTGGTCCTTTAAGGATATTTTCCAGTGGGAGAAGGTATGAGGGGAGAGATGACAGATAAGAGCTGTGAGTGCATCTGCATCCAGGCTCCTGGACGGATGGCCACCTCCGTAGTTAGGTGTACGGGTGAGCTGCCAGTGGCCAGTGATGAAGATGGAGGTGCAGGTCAACCCAAGACCCATTGGCGCTTATGCCAGCTGCAGTGGCCATGGCGCACACTTATAATCCCACATACTCAAGAGGTTGAGATAGGTGGATTTTAAATTCAAGGCTAGCCTATGCAATTCCATGAGACCTCATCTCAAAAAAGGAAAACAAATAACCTATGGATGTAACTTCATGGTGCAGTGATTTCCCGGCATGCACCAGGCCTGGGTTTTTTTCTCTAGGAATGGGGGTGGGGCAAGCCTATTAGAACTTACATGTAAGGACTAAAGGTCTTTGACAGCAAAGTTTGGGGTTTTAAAAGAAAAGACTGAAACTGTTAGGCTTGGACACAGAATAGAATAAAAGATAAAAGGGGAATGTACAGATTTGGAGAAACCAACAAGGAGATATATGACAATTCAAATGAGGGGAGATGAGAATCTAAACTGAAGCATTACCAGTTAGAAAAGGACAAATTCCTGAAACCAATCAACAGGGTGACAGCATACAGGCAGTAAGGAAAAGAGCCAGTCCTAAAAGGCATGCATAAGTGACTGGCTGGCTGGTGATGCTTTCCAAAAAGATAATGTACACAGGAGATACTGGGGAAAAGCAAAGAGTTCAGTTTTGAGCAAGGATCTGACTAAGCTGTAAAACATCAGGTAGAAATGTTCCACATCCACTTGGCAAAACAGAGGCCAGCTGAGTGTGGTCAGCAGGCTGAGGCACGATTGCTTTGAGTTCAGGCCAGTCTAGAGTACATAGTGAGTTGAAGGTCTGCATGAACTACATAGCAAGACCTTGTCTCAACAAAACTAAACCAAAAACAGAGGCCAATGCACAAGAGATAAAGTTTGGATGGAAAACACATGTTTGAAAGTAGTTACATACAACCTTGCAAGTGAGATAATAACTACTATCTACTGAGCACTTACCACAATGCCAACTGCTGTGCTAAGCCCTTAACCACATCTTTTCCTCTCACACTGATCCCATGAGGAGCTACTACTCTCACTGTACAGATGTGGAAACCAAGGTTGAGAGCATCAAATGACCACAGCCAGAGAGCCTCCACGCAGCAGAGCAAGGATTGGAACTCTGCTCACTCCAAATCCTGGTCTCTGCATCCAAACTAGTAAAGTGAACTCTAAGAAATTAATCAAAAGGAAAAGAAGTGAAGCCCTGAAAGAGAAACAAAGAACGTATGTGAACTGAATGCAAATTTTTGTTAACCATCACGATAAGCAGTTATATGTGTTATCTCCTTTAATCATCGCACTAATCCATAAAGTAAACACTATCAACTCTATTTTATATGGGAAAACTTACTCAGGATCATAGTGCTAATAACCTGGATTTGAAACCCACTCATCTCACTCCAAAGAGTATGTGGTTTGACTATAATTGAGAAAACAAAAAATAAGAGATGGCACAGATTTATCAACTTTAAAGGAACGTGCAAAATGAGATGAGCAACAACAAATTTATTTTAGATGGTGCTATTGGTTTATAGTGTCACATGAAGATTCAGGGAAAAGAGAATTTTTAAATGGGGAACTGATGAGATCAAATGCTGTAGGAAAATCAGACTAAACACTGGAAACAGCAGCCTTTGGCGACCGTTCTGAGAACAGGTGCTGCAGAGGGTGAAGTTAAAGTCAGATGGCAGCAAACTGAATATTGCTCAGGAAGGAAGAAATCCGAAGTAGAGCGGGGAGATCTAAAGGGTGTGATCTGCAGAGGAAGTGGGTAGAGGATGAGGAATTAGGGGATGAGATTATTTTAGGTGAATGGGTCAGGGATGGAGAAACAGATCTAGAAGAGGGAGTGGTGACGTTTCAGAGGAAGGAGGCCACTTCCTCTGATCAGGAGAAAGCACTGCTGGAGAAGCACAGAAGTGAAGAGAAGAGTCAGAGTTCAATCCCGAGGCCCCGCTAGTCTCCACACACACAGAAGTAAGCCAGTCAGTGTGCAGAGAAAGGGGAGAAGAGAACAAAGGGGGCTTTGAGAGAGATACTGAAATGTGGAACAGATGCTGTAGGAAGCTGGGAAGAGCAGCGAGCCCTGAAGACATCGTGGTGACACCACTCAATCGCTGAGGCTGGGAATCATAACACGTGGCTAAGTCCATCCTCAACCTGAAGCGGCTTGTTCTAGGACTGCTCAGCTGACCGAAGGCTGGAGAGGCCTCAATCACCAGGACCAAAAAAGGGAAGGTAGTAGAGAGGGTACATTTGAAGAGACTGGTCATGGAGTCTGCCAGGGAGAAGGAACTGAAAGAGAGCAGGTAGGCTGAGAAGACAAAGAACAGTGAGGAGGGGACAACTTGGTGAAAAGAAAAAGTTTAATGGGAGGTAGGTGTGCAAGAACCAGGGCGTTGGCAGACAGAGTACATTTCAGAATGCAAGATTTCAAGAGTGGGGCGACACTGTGAAGTAAGCTCCAGGTGTGACCGGGATATGTAGTCTGGTTTAAGCAGCACAGGAGGGCACATTACTGCAGTAGGACCAGTCCAGGAACTGGAAGGCTAGACCATCATCGTGGAACCTGAAGTTTCCTGGGAAAGGGGTAGATATCAAAGTGCCAAGGCTATTTAGCATTCTGTCCATATTCATGAAACATAAAAAACTGAGAGAGTGTCTTCAAATAAATCACTGATTTAAAACATGTAATTGAAGAAACACCTCTGGCCAGGAGTGATATTGCACACTATGATCCTTGCACTCCAGAGGCTGAGGCAGGAGGATCATCACAAGTTCGAGGCCAGTGCAATCTACATAGCGAGACCCTGTCTCAAAGAAACAAAACAAAGAGATGTCTCTGGTATATTACCACTCTGATGGCCTAATAGGTCTATCAGACCTGTTAAATGCAATCTAACAGGGTGGTCAGAGCCTCGAAATTATGTGGGACAATTCTTACCCCACAGGTAAAGGGTCACATTGCTCTTCTCTATGTCTCTAGTCTTCATTTAAATCTAAGTGTGGGGAGCCAACCTCTAAGCTGAGTGAATGTCTGTCTTCTTGTGGCCTGAAGATAGCTGCACTTCTTTCCCAAAGGATAGGGAGAGGTTCTTGCTATAAATCTCTGCTGCAGGCTCTGAAAAGAGGGACTCGCAGTGGTGAGGACCTGCTCCACCACCTCTACTCCCACAAAGATGCTTACCTCAGAAGAGGTCTGTGGTGCAAGCTCTGCTGCTGGGTTGGCTTTTTTTGCTTTGTTTTGGGTTTGTTTGTTTGTTTTTTGAGACAGGGTCTTGCTTTGTAGTTCAGGCTGGCCTTGAGCTCAGCCTTGAACTCACAGCAATCCTCCTGTCTCTGCCTCCTGAGTGCAGAGGGATTACAGGCATGAGCCACCATGCCCAGCACTGTGGTATGTGGTACTGATTGCCAGTGGGCGTGAGTTTCCATGCCTGGCATTACTGTATGTGGTCATCAGGATGAACCCCGGCCCTTGTACTTGCAAGGCGGGCGCCAGAACCACTGAGCTAAATCCCAGGCCCCTTGCTGCTGGGTTTTAACAATAGATCAGAACTTCTTCTCTCGTAACAGATGAGATACCATATGCTTGTGCAAGAGGCTGTTACTCTCTGGGGGCTGGTGTAGTGCTTTTATTTTTCTACTCTTCTTTTTTGGTTTATCATTTTCTAAAAATTATAGCATGCAAAAGCCAGATATTTTAAATAGGGAAAAGTAATCTGCTCAGGCTAGGTTCATGGTGGGCTATTCAGAGCCACTCACTTCCTTTTTCTCTGTCTCTAAATTTTCCTCTCACCTTCTCCCACTCCACTTTGATAGCTCTGTAAAGGCTCCCTATAGTGGTTGAAAACAAAACAGCACACACACAAACACATCTCACTGCATTTTGTTTCCACCTAGCACTATCATTTTATAAGTCTTATTATTCAGTGCAGATGGGATGCAACAGGCTCAACAAAATGAAAATATCTAGAATATTAAGACTATCTTGAACATGCTCCCGGTTCTTGGTTTGTTTCCAACAACAGCTGGCGAGGCACAGTGGGTCCATGACAGATGCCAGCTGGGCCTGTGTTGGTCGTGTAACTATCAGTATAACTAACAGCCCGGTTCACAGTGACTACTGGAAGCACAAAACCCTCTGTATACACAATCGCAGATCTTAAAACCTGACCCACACTAGTACATCGCCCTGTCCCCTCCCCCAGGGACAGGGTCTGGCCCTGGTCTGGCAAAGTTGATTCTCCATGCACAGCCAACCCCTGGGATATTCTGAACTAGCATTTAAAATCCTAAGACATAAATGATAAGTTTGAATCATTTATACTTAAAGGGACATACCTTGAGGATATCCTCATAAGTGAAATAAATAGGGCACAGATAGGTACATATCACATTTTTTCTCTGGTGTGAGAAAATAAAGATGTAAATGAGTCCTAGAATTTTATGTTATATATTGTGAAATAGAAAATGCTTAAAGTAAAATAGGGTGAAGGGGGAAAAATAATGAGATTATAACAAAAAAGTAAGGAAACAAATTTTATGTATATGGAGGGGCGGTAGGGTGGGTAGGGTTATGGGAATAAAATGAGAATTAAGTTGTATCTTATACTGGTACAAATTCCCACTATGGAGTGCAATCATGATGCGTATATGTAATGTACCAATAAAGATAATAAATAAAATAAAATTCTAAGACATAAACTTAGATTTGCCATCAGCCAGGCTGCCCACTCAAGAGTGAAAAGTGACCTATCTGTAGGAGAAGGGATGAGGCTATTGCCGAATGAAGTGGAGATAGAGACAGAGTATACAGGGACCCGTCCTGCCAATGTTTTAGTTGTTATTTTTCATTGTATCTGAGATTCTGCTATCTCCCTCCAAGTCTGTGGTTTACTAGTTTTTTTCAGACCTTTCCTGGGTCCTATGAGTCAATTAAATTCCACTTCCTATCTCTGCTCGTGCAAGATGGGTTCTTGGCACTTACAATCTATTTTTTTTTTAAAAAGGCAAGACAGATGGTTGGTACAGGCGACATCAGTGACAGTCCTTGGTTTCATCTCTAACTTGTTCTAGGGAAGTTAGAGGATGCCAGTGTAATGCAGAATTCTAGGCCAGCCAAGGGTTTTTAGGAGAATGTTCTGATCAAACTTGAGGAAGAAGAAGTAGACCTGACAAAAAGCTAAGCTGACTGAGCTGGATTTTGGCCTGATGAGACTGAAGGAGAAGTAGACCTGACAAAAAGATAAGCTGACTGAGCTAGATTTTGGCCTGATGAGACTGGATCCCTCCTGCAGCCTCCAGCAGTGGTGATAACAGAGTGCCAAGTGTGAGGAAGGCTTAACGATCCCCTAGTCTCCATCAGCTTCATCCAAAATACTCCAAATAACCCTACAACTTCAGTACAGACAGTTCTATTCACATTCCTCCTTTAGTCAGGGAATCGTGACCTCGCAAGCTTTTGTGCAGCTAAATGTAACTTTCTATTTTTCTTCAGGACCTGCCCTTCTCTCCAAACAATTTTGTAAACACAGCCTCTGCTCTTTTCCCCCTCAAAGTTAAAGAGCATTCCTGCAGGGGACTTGTTTGGTTAGAGTTGCAAAAGCACGGCAGGCTGGGATTCCTCCAGGGAAGTCTGAGACCTAGTGTTCCCAGTAGAGAAACATTCAAGTTGATGACTCCGTGGCTCCCTGCTGGCCAACAAAAAATCAGCATACTTTTGTGATATTCTAAAGACAGCTCACATGGGGGCTCAGGGAGGAAAGTAATTTTACTGGGAAACCACATACTTGGTTAGGACTCTCAGATCCCTCAGCAGCAGCAAGTGAAAAGATAGGGGCCAGAAGTGCAGAAACTCTTAAGTTATGACTGGCCTAAATCCTGCCAGTAAAAGAAGATAGTATTATATTTCTTTTCTAATAACTCTTTCAGTCCTTTGCCAAACCAGGAAAGACTCTTTTTTTCATTTTTCTTGGTAGCTAGTGGTAAAAATAAAGTTCCAAATAAAAATACCAGTAAATCTCTTCTTCCTCATTTGGGCAGGCCTCTTTGTATTAATATTCAGCCCAGTTGTCAAAGTTTGATATCAGAGAATGAAGAGCTAGAGATTGTCTGAAAAATTATCATCTCCTAATCTGACCTTTAAATTGCCACTAATTTTAAATTGTCAACACTTTTTGCTCCTTCATGAGCACATGTTACTGATAGTACAAGAAATGTACAAGAATGATTGAATGATGGATGAATGGTATATCACTGTAGGGTGTCCCTTACCCTAGAGACGAAGCACAGAGCCTGCCCTCAGGCCTTTTGACCTTGGTTCCCTATCATCTGGTCACTGAAGGTTATGTCCATGACCACTTCAGTGAGGACCGACTGAAAGGGTAAGGAACACAGAAAGGCACCAAGTGTGGTGACATCTACCTGTGATCCTGGCACTCTAGGACTAAAATGGGAAGATGGTAAGTTCAAGCCCACCTGGGAAAATTAATAAGTTTGTGAGACCCTGTTTCAACATACAAATAAAAGGCTGACGATGTAGTTCAGTGTGAAGGTCTTGAGCTCAAGGCCTAGTACCACAACAAGAAAAAGAAAGAAAAAAGACAAATGCATTCAGGAAAGTGTTAGTTTCAGCTTGATTCTTATAGCTCTGACAAGAACAGTCATGGCAGATGAAGGATTTCTGGTGCTCCTAGGCTCTCTTTAAAGTCCCTGGGGGGAGTGGCACCTGGCAAACAGAGCCCTATCACAGCCCCACAGGCTGGCCAGCCCATCATTCAGCTCAAGAACCACACACTGCCTGATAGCATGTGGCCAGGGAGCATCTGTCAAGCTGGCATTGATTCCTGTGGGAACAGAGCCAATAAGCCTGGGTGAGAAGAGGAAAAATCAGGATAGAAAAAAAAAAAAAGAAAGAAAGCTAAGGGGTATGGTGCTTTGTGACATTAAAGACTTCACAAGCCTTTAATTTCTGTAGCGAAACATGGAGGAATTCATTGTGGAAATGTCTGACAGCCTCGAGTTGGCCTGATGCTATAGTGCCCCTCCATGGAGGGCACGAGGCACTTGAGGGATGCTCGTAGCAGCTGTTCCACCTGCCAGTTTCCTTCCTCTCACATCCCCTTATGGGGATGAAGACAGACAAAGGCTCTTCTTGTATGTCTCAGGGATTTCCAGGACGATGACTTTTGCTGCTGTTTGAGACAGGGTCCACTGTATTCCCCAGGATGGTCTTGGGCTCAAGCACCTCAAGAAGCAGGATCATAGACACATGCCATCATGCCTGGCAGCAGAGAAATCATAATGTTGGACTGCAGTTTCTACTTTTCTACTTGAAGAAACACTGGCAGGAAAAGTCTGTTAGGTCATAAGCTCAAAAGGTTAAGGCTCAGACAACTGACTTCCTGTCGCCCAACTTGACCATCAACCAGTCCCATTACTTTTAGGGTCTCAGGCCATTCATTCCACAGCTTTACTCTTCCCTGAAAACAAGATATGTGCAACATAATTTCCCCAAATACAATACTCTGAATATTTCTTTTCCTTTATCTTTATTGGTGTGAGCTGCAGTAGGGCACAGACTATAATTTGACTGCTATTTCCAGAGCCTGATACAATGCCTGTCAAGCACAATAATTCAGTGAATATCCAATGAGGAATTCCTTGCATTCACATAACAAACTAGCAGGAAGGTTGGTAAACATTTAGTGCTTCTTATGATGTCATTATCTAGAAGGTTAGCTCTATAATCTCCCACAAATATTACTTTTCTAGGACATTGATCACATTAGGTATTCTAATGTTTTTATTCATTATGCCCTCTCTTGACATATAAATTCCCTAGAAGCAGAAACCAAGTGTTTTTGAATTAGCCATCATCCCTTCACCCAGTCAAAAAATGACTAAATATCTAAATGAACAGGTATTTATTGGCCAAACCACATTACCAATTTTGTTCTATTAAAACCTTCCAACACAAGCACCTGTCTTTTAAAGAGAAGTTAAGTCCTCAGAAAAACACTGGTAGAAATTCCTGTTGACATGTTAACCAAAAGTAATGTTTATTCATATAACAACACCCATATCTAGCAGCAGAGAAAGTAGACAGCTTTCGGGCGAGGTACAATGGGGAAATTGTGAATTATAAGAAGCCTGAAACAGAGGACATGGTATAAAAGCCAGGGTGGGCCAGAGAATGTGGCAGTAGATAATTCATAGCGAAAATTAACCATGTTAATCCAAGGGGTTACACCGGCATTACTGACACAGATCAATCCTGTGCTATTTTCCAGGCATGTGGAGACCAGGGCTCTGGATGTGAAATATAGAAGAAAGTCCTGTCATGCATAGTTATGCATAATGGCATATGGATTGAGAACAGAGGCCGAAAGTGGGTAAAGAAAACCAAAGTGGGTACAGGGTTTCTCTCTGTTTAATTACAATAGAGGCCATAGTTCGGTTTCCTGTGGAGTATTCTCTGCCATAGAGAATGAGGTCACAGTGCTAATCACTCAGACCCATAAAGCATCTAAGGGATGAAGGGTAATTTCAGATACACTTGGATCATTCCCAGAAGGTGACTGGGTACATGTGTGGTATTCTTAGCTTCAGCAGAGTTTCTCAAAGGAATTGTAGTATGTCCTGACCCTCACTGGTTTATTCCTATTTACATCCTTATCACAGGACTCTTAAAAAATGAATATTACTGGGTCTATTAAGCAACTCTAGAGGATACAATATGTCCAGCAGGGTCCCACCAACTCTGAAACAACTAATCATACAATTATTCAGTGGCAATAAATGTGACATTGTATTCAAATAATTATTTGAATTGTAAGGAACCATTCAAGTTTAACTTAGGATTACATTCATTTTTCAAAGAAATCAAAAGTATTTCTTGGCCTTTAGAGTTCAAAACCACTAACAGAAAGAAACAGATATACATTAGTTGACTGAGGAGGTGGAGTAAAGTCTATGGAATGTTAGAAAAATCACATATCAAAAGAGAAAATGAGAATTACTGCATTATTCTACACATAATCATAAAGTACCTTTATCCTTTTTATGAAAACTTCATTACCACCACAAAAAAGAACTCTCACACTTTTCCTTTCCCTTCTTTTGCAAGAAAGGAGGTATGAGGTATTCATGGAAGCGTCAAACCATGAAAAAAAAATAGCCACATGTCATGGTTTACAAGGCTCTTCAGCTGAAAGGTTTAGAAGTGAAAACCGGCAGAAAGCAAAGAGGAGGAATGGTTTCCTCCTCCTAATCAGTGAGTCTTCATATCGGGAAACTTAGTTAAGATAAGAATGAGAATCCCTAAGAGGACCAGGAGCTTCTGCAATAATCGGTGGATGAGTAAGACTTATGCAGCTAAAGACCAGGAGCGACTTAAAGCCGAAAAGGGAGAAAAGAGGAACCAGGAATACTGGAACCACTCAAAGAGGTCGGCTTCCTGGCTCCTCTGTTTCAGCTTTCAGTCTGTCGCTCTTTGTTAACAATACCCTTCCACATGTTCCAAGGGAATGATACAAAGATGAAAAGCCCCGCAGTGCAGGCAGGATGCAAGCTCTGCCCTGCAGTGAAGGTGGTGACACCCCTCAGCCAAAGGAAAATTCCAACTTGGTTGGTTAGGCTGGGACAGCATTCTGCATCTTTCTGTGTTAGTAACATCTGAGCAACACAGCAGCCAGGCATTAGAGAAGGTTCTGAGGCAGGTCAGGCTGCAGGGCTGCTTAATTAGAAACAGGAATCAAGGAAAAGGCCTGTAGTGCAGCTGTAGAAAGAAAATCTTATACACACATTCAGAATGGTTACCTCAGGGGAATAGGTTGGAATGGGGGTGGGGACAGACAAAGGCACTTTCATCTTACCTATAAGGGAAAGGGGCTTAGAAGTACAGCCTATGTTTAGCCTGTGTGAGGCCCTGTGCTCAATCCCCAACGTCAAAAAAGAAAAAAAGAAAAAAAAGAGAGAGAATGTATTCATAAGTTGACTAAACACTGTTGTTTGTTGTTGTTATTTAACAACTTAAATTTAGGAGAGTCAGAGAGGGAAGAAAGGGAGTCACAGAAGAAAAGGAGAGGGAAACAGGAAAATACAAGTAAAAGCCTAGGTCTCCCTCGATGCTGGGCTAAGTCAATCCAAAGACAGGGCTCAGAAGCAATGGAAAATGAAAGATGCAAATGGCAAGGGGAAAAGGCCTCAGTGCAAAATTGCCTGGGTCCGAAGACAAGTAAATGGAAGAGATAAGAGAAACGAGGGGAAATATGTGAGGAGGCCATCCTACCTATCAGCTCCAGAGCCCTCATCTGGGTCTCACAAAAAAAAGCAAATGCTGGCTCTCCTCACCTGGTCCCAGAACCGGGCCCCCTCTCACTCGGTGGCTCCTCTGAGCCAACCATATCCTTGACTGTGGAGAAATCTGCCCCGAAACAGGATTCACAAGAGAGAACCCATCATGTGGAACCCCCATAATCTTCTGCCCTCTCCAAACTTTCTACCAATGTCATGCCATGCCATCCCTCCTTTGGCTTGGCTGGTTAGCTCCATTTATTAATCTACTCCACGCTTTGTGGAGGGTGTTCCTGGGGAGAATTCCAGGGCAGTGTAGAGACCACCCCTCTTGGAAGGAAAAGACTACTGAATTTATGTTGCTGTCCTCTGGGCTCAGGTAAGCTACCAGGGAAGGTCAACGCCCAGCTTAAGGGAGGCCGGCAGCCCTTCTGATCCCTCTGCCTTCACCCACTACTTTAGCCACCCAGGGGCTCTGCGGGTGGTATGTTCAGGGGCCTCTGGGAGGATAAGGAACGAGGAGACCTTCTGCAGAATAGTCGGGAGGCGCGGGGGCAGGGATTGGGGAGTGGGAGGAGCAGGACTGTTACCTCATTGAAGCCCTCCTGCAGGACGTCCAGTAAGTTCCCGCGGGTCAGGCAGGCTAGCATTGTTCCCGCAGGAGCGCCCGGGCGGGGTCTCAGTCAGGCAGCGGCTGCCTCCTCCACCCTCTGCACACAAAAGGCTCTGGGCTCAGCTCATTGGGAGCTCTCCGGAGTCCCGCAGGCCACTTACTGGAAACCTAGACCCAAGCCAAACTAGCGGCGTGCACTGGGCATGCTCACACGGGGACCCACGCCGGAGGGGCCCCGCGCCGTCGTGGTTCCTATAGAAACAGCTGGGCTCGCACAGGACGAAGCGGCGCGGGCTGGCTGTCCCAGGCCCTACGTGCGTGCTGGAGCCTGCGGACGAGCGCGCAAGAGGGCGGGCTACACACACACACACACACACACACACACACACACACGCGCGCGCGCGCGCACACACACACACGCCAGGCTGCAGGCTGTCGTGCTGGTATGTGTGTGTGTGTAGCGTTCGTTCACACACGCGCACGAACACACAAGTGGAGTGCCAGCAACGCACCAGGCTTGCAAGCAGGTTTGTGTGTATTTCGTGCATGCATTCGCACACGCGCGTGCACAAGTAGACACCTAAGCAGGCAAGCCAGTTTGTACAGATGCTTGCAATCTCTCTCTCTCTCTCTCTCACACACACACACACACACACACACAGGCTTGCACACCCCAGGCTTGCAGAAGGGACGGTTGGATAGAGAGCATTCTGAATACATAGACAAATGCACACACACTGCCTTAAGGTCACAGGCACCCCATCACGAAGTCAGGGGAACAGAGTGAATCACAGGACAACTCCTTCAGCCAAAAACAGCAGCTTCTTTACACATGGGGCCTGGATAGTGATGAGGCTAAAGAAGGGGAAGCACAAAGGGAGAAAGAGAGACCCAAAGTTATTGGTGCTCTTGGAACATATATAATAGGCTAGGAATCTATTCCCTCTCCTAATTATTCAAGCCACAACCCTAGTATTTTTAAGAATGCTAACCATTAACTGTTCAGTGCAAACTTACTTTTCTATGGGACAGCTGGAAGCTTAAGAATGCCCATATTCCATTCTGCCTTCTCATCCCAGAGCTAGGCCAGGGGTCACAGAGTGGCAAGGTTCTCACTCCAGGACACAGCTGGTCGCTGACAGGAAGTTCAAGAAGCTAGGACTACAGATGATAAATGACTTTAACTGATTATTCCAAAGGCCCAAATTCCCTCCTTAAACCCCCCCACCATTACCCCTTAGCAAGAAAAGCCAGTTGTGGTTCTTATTTAACCTAATAACCTCCTCCTTGGATCAATGGAGAAAAGAAAATCCTTACCTAGAGCAATCAGACTGGCATTATTCTTTTCTGGATGTCTAAAGCTGCTAAACATAAAACTGCTTGTGGAAAAATACACATCCACCTCTGACTACAACAGGCAGGAAGTAGAAGGACAGACAGCTGCTGTGGGTTCAATTTAAATGTTGTGGGTTCAATTCTGGCTAAGGCAAGAGAAAAGCTTCACCACATCCTCTGGGTGGGAAGTCTGACTGCCAAGAATCCCGCTGGCCATTACTTCAGTTCATGGTACAGGACCATGAGGAGAGTCACTGATGTAGGTAGGAGTCTATTAATACACAAAGGGCATTTCCAGGTACAAAACTTCCTGGGTGGAGCGGGAGCTCAGTGGTAGAGCACTCGTATAGTCCGGGCAGAGCCCCGGGTTCAATCCTTGTTACCACAAATTTTTAAAAACTTTCAATTGCCCCAAATTGCATGCAACACATCTGTGTGCATACTGACACAAAATCAAACCATACAGGTGGTGGGTCTTTGGGTAGAAGATCCCAAATGGCTGACAAGCCATGATACTTTAGACAGAAAACAGAAAATACTCAGACAGATTGAGGCCTGCGGACTTACTGATGCAAAGAGGTCAACTGTTTCTCCACCTAGGCGTTGATCAAAGTAGGTTCTATGAGGTTGGTGCTTTGGAGCAAAGACGGATTCAATAACTAAATCTTAAAGCTTTAAGATAAAGATCTCATTTGGCCCAATTCCTTTAATTCTCACAGAGGCGTCAAAGCTAGAAGTGCTGACAGTCACTTGGCGAATGAGTATGGTGAACCAAAGGCCTCCACAAACTGGCCTTGTGCCCTCAGTATGACCCTGCAGGGCACACTGGTGACTTGATAATTTATTAGAGGGCATATGGCTGGAGAATGGCTATTTCTAGAAAGTCCATGGCTATCCCAATCACATATTCAAGGGCACTGCTGTCTATTAGAACTTTCTGTGAGGACGGAAACATTAGATATCTATGCTGTCTAACACAGAGGCCCCTATCTACATGTGGCTATTAAACATTTCAAATGGGACCGGGGTTTTAGCTCAAGACACCTGCCTTGCAAGCATGAGGTCCTGGATTCCCTCCTCACACCGAGCAGCAATCAGAACCACATACCACAGTGCTGAACGTGGTGGCTCACGCCTATAATCCCACCACTCAGGAGGCAGAGGCAGGAGGATTGCTGTGAGTTCCAGGCTCACCTGTGCTACACAGTGAGCTCAGGGCCAGCCTGAACTACAAAGTGAGACTCTATCTCAGAAAAAAAAAAAAAAAATTCAAATGTGACTGATGCAACCCTGGAACTGAACTTTTAATGGTATTTAGGTTTAGTTCATTTAAATATAGATATTAAAATTTCAAAATATTCTATTGTCCCTAGACAGTATTGAGTTGTTCTAAAAATTGTACTAGTTCACATACAGTCTGCCTCTTGCTCTTAGACAAAGCACAAAATTCCTATTAGACTAAATAACATCATATTTTTCCCCTCAGAAATTTATGTTTGTCACACTTATGATCTGTCTGATAAAGTAGTCCAGGTGAAGAACGAAGCGTTAGCTCTAAGCAACACTAATATGTGGTTTGATTCTCCCTGTGTCACCCTGTGGTGATACCAGTAGAAGATGCAGAATAAGTGGGTCAACTGTAAGAACTGGAGATAATGAGGGCGAGGATCGACATCACGCAGCGCCCGGGTGGGCCGGACCAACTCCCACTGCTTCAGGCCTGTCTTCCACTCTGCCCAGAAGCCAAGAAGTGCAGCACACTGCTTTCTGCATATCTCTGCTACGCTGCCTGATTTTTCACATCCACCTTGCCTCCTCGCTTCTGTCTTATTTTGACAATAACAGCAGTTACTTCCCCCACGAACCAAAGTCTCGCAAATCATCTAAGATAATGGCAATGATAGCAAAACTGAGCCAAGTTTATAATAACATAGAGTGGATGATATACAATATACATACAGTGGATGACCACAATTACTATAAAGGGTTGTTTCTTACATACAAAGAGAGAGGGGCTGGGCACAGTGGTGTACATCTGTAATCAAAACTCAGCAAAATTTTACAAGGTCTGAAGAATGTAGCTCCCTGGTTTCAATATCCAGTACTGGAGTGGGGCGGAGAGGGGAGGAGGGAGAGAGGGAAAGTCAAGGACAGAGACAAGAGATACAGAGATAAAGATAAAGACAAGATAAGTAATTTGCCCCAGACCCAGTAGTGGGACAAATTTCAGGTTCTGAATCATTGCACGATTCTTTTTATCTAATTCTTACAACACAGAAAATACTCAGTAAATATTTTTAGATAAATGAATGAATGACACTGGAGGAAACATTAACAGATACACTCATCCCTTCTGTTAATAAATACATTAACACATTTCCCTGAGTAAGACTTCAGCCTTAAACAAAACTGTCATTTGGGGAAAATATTGCCTGTGATCTCTCTCTGAGTAAAACTAAGATGTGTGAAATTCACACCTATCAAAAACTCAACACATCTATTATAGGCAATCATTTATAACTACAAAGACATAGGCAGTTTGAATAAACAAGAAAATAAAATTGCCAGTAAAGGCAATTTAATAAATGACCCTCTGAAACAATTTCTTCTTCTTCCTTCTGTTTTCTCACAACAGCTGAGTTCCTTGAGGGTACTATGTTTACAACTTCTATTACATTTACGCTCAGTGACATCAGCATAGAATTGTAC
Source organism: Petromus typicus (assembly GCA_004026965.1). Classification (NCBI taxonomy): domain Eukaryota; kingdom Metazoa; phylum Chordata; class Mammalia; order Rodentia; family Petromuridae; genus Petromus; species Petromus typicus. Next base: position 1,911 of record PVIR01028647.1, on the reverse strand, counting down.
AGAAAAGCTCATACTCACCATCAAATACTGCAAACACAACCTAGTTCCTAAACTATATATTTATTTACTTACTTATGTGCTGAGTGAGACTCAGAGCAGTGGGCATGTTAAGCAAGTGCTCTACCCTGACCCTGCCTCTGGACTTCCACCTGCCAGCGCATATTCACTTTAATTATTCTTAGACATTACATTCACCTTGCGGCTCTACCGCTCAGTACCCTCAAACATTTCTCTTAACATGTTGGGTGAAAACCGCTTCCTGGTCTTCAGGCCTCCTCCCAAATCATCTGTTTAGATACAGGGTCCCTCACTAACTCACAGATTTATAAGATTCAATTTCACCTCCACATTTCAACAACCGACCTTGGGCCTAGACTGTCCTATTTACCCCTTTTAGGTTACCCAACTCATCGCTATGCCTGGTTCAAGTTCCACTTTCTCTGTAAACCTTCTTGACCTCTGCTCTTCATTTTTATTTTTGCAGTGCTGAATGGGACCCTGGGCCTTCTGCAAGCTAAGCAAGCACTGTATCACTGAGCTCGAGCCCCTGCTTGGGCTACTATTGATTTTGGTGCCTTTTAAACATTCATCATGGCTCATTCCTGCTTCTCCTTCAGAGGTCTGCTTCTGTGTCATTTTATACATTTTCGCCTTTCCTCCTACTCTGTTTCTCTTACTACTCTTTCATACTCCCAGGCCTCTTTGCCTGATTTATTTTTTATTCTTTATTCTTCTGCATAACACCCATTATTATTTTGTATATTTCATGTTTATTTATTTTTGGCATTTTGAGATAAGATCTCACTATGTGGTCCAGGCTGGTCTCATATTTATGTGGATCCTTTTGCCTCAGCCTCCTAAGTACAAGTGCTGAGATTACAGGTGTGTGCCACCACATCTAGCTTGTTCTTTTTCGACAGGGGCTCACTGTGTAGTTCAGGCTGGTCTTCAACTACCTATAAAGCTTAAGCTTGCCTTACACTCAAAGCAATTCTCTTGCCTCAGACACCCAAATGCTGGGATTACAGGCATGTGCCACCAGCTTGTTCATTTATTTATCATCAACTTTCTCTTAAATTCATGAGGATACGGACTTTTGTAAGTTTTGTTACCAGTTTATTCCCAGAACCAAGAATATTGTGTGGCACATAGTAGATGTTCAGTAAATACTGGCAATCTGAATGATTTTCTTTTTTTTGAGACAGGGTCTCACTTTGTAGTTCAGGCTGGCCTTGAACTCAGCCTCAAACTCACATCACAGCAATCCTCCTGCCTCTGCCTCCAGAGTGCTGGGATTACAGGCGTGAGCCACCACGCCCGGCATTGTGGTATGTGGTGCTGGTTGCTGCTGGGTGTGAGTCTCCACACCCAGTATGGTATATGGTTACCGGGGATTGAACCCGGGCCCTTGCACTTGCAAGACAGGTGCTGGAACCACTGAGCTAAATCCCCGGCCCCTGAATGATTTTCTTTATAAATTTCAAAGATCTACCATGAGCACTTTTAACATTCTATCGTTTGGCACTTAATTATAGCTTATTTCAGACTTCATCTTTTTAATGTATTCTCAAGAAAACTATAAGTAATTTTTATATCCTTCTATAATTTTTCTCTCCTTCATCCATGTCCTTTTTCATTAAAAACTTTCATTAAAGATATGTTGAATCCTATTATGTCATTATATGCAAAAACTTGAGCTGAGAATATGCAGATGATGCACAGAGACAAGAAACAAGACTGGAGTTAAGAACAGTAGAAGAAAAACTAGTAAAACTGAGAATTCAGCATTAGGACAGGAGAAGAGTACACAGGACAAATGTGCCAGACAAATGGGTAGAAGGAAAAATGAGACAGAATAGTGAGAGACTAGGATGTTGCCAATCACCAGATGGTAGTATTAAAAAAAAAAAA
>PVIR01028646.1:0-21761 GCA_004026965.1 Petromus typicus | reverse complement strand
AGAGCCCTCCTAGCCTAATATCCTTTTGAAAATCTCGTGTGGTCTTTTTTCTTAATATTCCCCAAAGGAGATTACATTTCAACATAGTTTTCGTGAAGACATTCAAACTATAACATGGAGTCACTTTTTTCTAATGTTACCTCCAAAGAGTGAAATCGACAGAGTGAGAAAGAAGCCTTACTCCAGAAACAGAGCTACAGGGAATCTGTTCTTGTCCTTTCTGGCCTTTTCAGTCATTCCCTTCCTGACGGGATTCCACAGGGCAGGAGCCAAGTCTTAGCCTGGAGTTATGCCAGGGGCCTGAGCTGCACGTTGGACAGGGCTGGGTTCAAATCCCGGTCACTTATTAGTATGAGATGTTTAGAGATTTTATCTTTAGCTGTGAATTAAAACGAAAATATTTACAAGGTGACATGACTGTCAAATGAGATGATTTGTGTAGGGTACCTGTGCTAATAGCTTTTCATTGCTGGGGCAAAATACTTGACAAACACAACATAAGAAGGTTTGGTTCAGTTTTAGAAGTTCCAGTCCATCATGGTGGAAAGACATGGTAGAGGAAAGCTTCTCACTCTGTGGCAGGAAGTGTAGAGCCGGAGAGGAAAGGGTCAGGGTGGCAGAGGCCCTGGGGTCATGCCCCTATGCCCCACCCATATGTACCTAGAAGTGTGCTTCCCTAATCTAGGTATCTCTCAAGCCAATCAAGTTGACAAACAAGCTTAACTATCACACTATGTTACACGGTATCTGGTAGTTAATAATGAAAGATATTAGCTGGGCATGGTGGCACTTGCCTATAATCCCAGAGCTCTAGGAGGCTGAGGCAGAGAAATCTTAATATTGGGGATATGGCTCAGTGCCAAGGCTCCGGGTTCAATCCCCAGTACTGAAAACAAAACAAGACAGCTATATGGCAATAAGGATGTTGACGATGATGATAGATTGAACTTCAGGTTGATGACGCTGGCGTGGGCAGTTGGAGGTGATGGAGTCTTCTTCATTGTTGGTATTGGAAAAAGGCTGGTTTATTCTCAGGCCATCCTACTACCAAATGAACCAGTATTGTTCAAGAATCCAGACTGATTAGAGGTCCCATTTGACCTGGGCATTCCTCTGCCAAGTACATATACAAAGGAATTAAAAGATTCATATCACAGCAACATATATGCAACCATTTTTATAGCAGCTCAGTTTGTGATAGCTTAGTCATGGAAACAACCAAAATATCCATCACCTGGAGAATGGATAAAGAAGATGTGGTTCTTTTATAGAATGGAGTATTACTCTGCCATAAAAAATGATAAGATTGAGTCATTTATACTCAAATGGATGTACCTTCAGGATGTCCACATGAGTGAAATGTAAATAGGTCACAGATGTGTAAATATCATATCTTTGGTATAAGAAAATGAAAATGTGAGTGACGCCTAGTTTATATAGTAGATATTCTCAAATAGAAAATATTTAAAAGGAAATGGGGTATAGTGGTACATAATGAGGGAAAAAATAATGTGATGGTAATAAAAAAAGGAAATGAAACTTATGTATATGAGGGTGGAAGGTTGTAGTATTGGTAAGGAAATGAGGAAAAATGAGAATTAAGTTGTGTCATATACTGGTACAAATTCTCAGTGTTGAATGTGATGATGATGTATATATAACATACCAATAAAGATTTGAATTAAAAGAAAAAGAATGCAGATTGAGCTAGGGCCCTGGGTCAGGGTTAGGAATTAAAGGAACCACTTAGGAAGTAATTGACCCCCTTGGTTTGGGTATGTCTCGGAGAGTGTTTCTAGCATTTGGAGTATTTATTCTGAAGAAGAGAAAGAGGATGGATGAAAGAAAAGTCCGCCAGTGTGTGAGCCAGTGATGGGGACCAGCTGTTCCCTATTTCTGACTTGAGCAGAGGGGTGGTAATGAGTTTATATTGCAGCATAAGGATTTAGGCTAAACATTAGGAAGAATTTCCTGGATGTGGGTGTTGCTGGACTTTGGCACACGTTACCAAGGTGTTTAAACTCAGTGCAGTGTCTCTTCTGGCCAGAGACATTTGAGTGTGAAAGCCTGGGCTGTGTGTCTCCACCTCTTCCAAGCTGAGAGTTGTGACACTGAGGGACTCTTCCCACACTCAGCTGACCTGGGACCATTGTGGAGCCCTAGCTGGGTGCTTACCTCGGGCCCTCTGCCGCCCCACATTCCACAGATACCACAATTGCTTATGCAGGCTGCTCCAGCGACCAAATATCTCTGCCTTTGAAACTTATTAAGAAATTCTCCATAGGGCTTCTTTCACCAAAAACACATTTAATAAAGCTTGGAATTTCCTCCCAACACATGTATTCTTGTTGATATATTTCAGTCTCTTGTTCTTAGTCTTCTTCACCTTTCTTTGCTTTGCCAGCATAAAGCAGGACAGCACAACAGGATTCCAGAAGTTATGATAACCTGGCACTGACCACCCTCCTGGGCTTCTCCCTGGCCTTCCCAGCATAGCCAGGGAGACGAGCTATCCTTAGGAAGCCTTTAGACCAACAGCTAGTTTTCCTGTTTGTCAATAAGGCCAGCAAATTGAGCAGCTCTGAGTTCACTCCCTCTGACCCAGGCAGTCCATGATGAGTCAGGTATTTATTTCAAAACCAATCCAGAGTTGACTATCACTGCTCAGAGGCTTTTAACAGAGAGCCTGTGTACTGACAAATAGCAAATGCAGCCCAAATTGTTCTGCCAAAAATGTCCCAGGCATTTCATTTACAAAGTCCCTAGTTGTAATGAAAAGATTTCCACATTCTGGTCACCTGGGGACCCACAAGACTCACTCAGGTGATTATGTGTAAGTTCAGGTCACACTGGACGTGCTGTGGCAGCCTCTGCTGCAGAAGGACTGGGCAGTGAATGGTTTCAAAGCTGGTTCAGAGGGAGGTGTCAGCCTTCCTCTACCTCCTGTTCCTACCTACGCAGAGTCTGCAAGGAAGGGCCAGGTGCTCCAAACCTACTCACCGCCCAGCCCTCAAGTGGGACACCTTCATCTTCTTGCCTAGGGGCCTCTGCTGAAGAAAAAGCTGCTCCTCAGAGAGCCTGTCCTGCTTCCTCCCTTCCTGGTTGGTCCACTCTCCTCAGGGAGGCCCCCTCCACTCTACCTGAGATTGTCATTTGTCTTTGCTTCTGCTTTGTCTGATGATGTATATATAATGTACCACTCTTCGCTACTGTCCTGTTTCCTGGGCAGACTGAGTCAGCCAACCACAGACCGACCTTCCATTGCTGCTTCTTGTTTGATCTCTTCTGGCCCCTCTTCCTCACAAGTTTGTCTTTACCTCTTGTGACCTTAAGGAGTATAGGTTCAAGGAGTGGGGTGTTGTAGAAGCCATTGCCTGCAAGAGGTAGATGACAATGAGGACTGTGATGACAAGAGCAGCTGTGGCCTCAGCACTTTCTAGGTCCCAGGCACTGTCAGCAGTGGCCAGTGTAGGTAAATTGCCAGATCCTGTGCAGTAGGCATTCTAGTCATCATCATTTTATAGGCACAAAAAAATCAAGGGACAAAATGGCAAAAATACTGGCTGAGGGTCACACAGTAAGCAACAGAGGTGGAGCCAGCTCAGCACACCTCCCACGTCTCAAGGGCAACTCTCAGGCCAATGGCAGAGACAGCCAGGTAGAAGCACAGAGTAGTTCCGGGTATTGTGCACGAGAGGCCAGAGGTGAGTTGGAGAAAACTTAGGGAATCTGTCCTTCCTGACTTCTGCCCTGGATAGACCTTGCCAAGGGGCTGCATTTCTAGCCTGCTGGGCTGCAGGATCAGCATCTCCTTTCCTCAGCCACTCCTCTGGCCCACACCTCGCCCATATTGAAGCCTCCCCTCCCAGTCCAGGTCCCTTTAGGCTCTGTCTACACTTCCTGCCCTCACTGTTGGTCCCGATGCCAGGACTTCAGTCCCTTATTATCCAGGAGCTCATGTTCCCTCCAGCATCCAGCAAGGAACATGGTCCTGAGTGGAAAAGCCAAGGCACTCACCAGGGCCTTCTCCTGGGCAAGGAACATTTCCCCAGGCAGTGCCTCATCTCTGCCCAGCTCATGGAGTAAGAAAATGCAAAGGCTCCATTCAGTGAATACGATTTACATAAAATAGTTTCCAAGTTCATTAAGGGAGCAGACAGCAAAAGGAAACCCGCAATTAAGGAGTTTTTGCATGCATTCGATATCTTTCCATGGGCGGAGGTATCATCTTCCTGAATTAATGAGTTCTGGGCAGAAGTCGGAGCGCAAATGTGGGCTCCACTTTCAAGACTTCAGGGCATTTGTCATTCAGGGTGGGACTGGCAGGGAAAAGTGGAGGCTGATCTGTGTCTCAGGGTCCGTAGCCAGGAGGAAATGAAAAGGCTGCTGTGGGAGCAGGGTGGGGAGCTTTGTCTGTGAGTAGCTAGCCGTCCATCCCCTGCTCTCCTGTCCACCATCCCTCTACCATTACCAAACTCTCCATCATCTATCTGTTGTTCACCTCCTTCCTTGTCCCTAAAAACTTTTGAAGCAGATTGTCAGAGATCTGGGACCAAGAAGGACTAGAGGAAACCCGGGCCAGGCTGGTAGCTGGAGAATCCCAGAAGATTCTCTTGGCTTGGGACAAAGGCTACTGCTCCTTAGTAGCTTCTGACAAGGACACAGCCTGGCTTCCCAATCGGGCGTTGCTGCTTCTGAATCCTGACTCAGCTACCACTGCACTTCCTTCATCTTACTATTTTGTGTGTTTAAGATCAGAATCACACTTAACCCCAGGGTGTTAGTGGATTGATGAGCACTGTTAATAAGGTGCTCATTACATATCTGTCATCAAGGCAGACAGTAAATATTCTATACATACTCTAAGTATTTCTGAGGATCTGCTATGTATCAGATCCTGCTCAGGCTCAGGAATAGGAGGACTTGATCTCCCTTGACACCCAAGGACTTCTCCCTTCATACACCAAGGACTTCTGCTTACAGAAACCATTACTCAGAAAAATACCCAATTTGTCTACATGTTGGAGATCAACGCATAGGAAAGAGAATATCAGACCTAGAATTTGAGGTGTGGATGTTTGTATATATCATTAACAAAAAATAGCATAGAAAGGAGGGACACAAAAGTAACAAGAGGTTTTACTGTATATTTTTGTTTTCTATGAAAAGTATGAGCTGTTTATAGAAGAAGTAAACATGACCTGATGTTTCAGCTTCAGGCAAAACTTCCCCGGCATTTTTGAAATCCACAAGGGCAGCTTTCACTTCTCCACCATTCTCCCCCCGCCCTCAACTATCTGGCTTCCTTTTCCCTTCAACAGAGCAACAAATACAAACTCCACCTAAGAGTGTTATATAAAGTATGTGCCAGTTTGGAAACATGTCTCTAACGAAGTCTGAGTGCACTATTTGTTCATTCATTCATTCATTCACTCACTCACTCATTCACTCAACAAATGTTTATTGACAGACTGTTTTACCAAGCACTGTGTGTTAGGAACAGAATGACACGAAACAGACAGACACCCCAGGACAGACTACTGCCATTACAATGCTGTAATGACAGTGTCCAGAAGTAGTCGACTCCTGCCTTGGAGAGGCAGCCTCTAGGAGCTAAGAGATCATGCACTGAGCATTCTTCCTTCTTCTTTTCTCTTTCTTCTTTTTTCCTTTTATTCTTCCTTCCTCTCTTTTCTTTGGAAATCACCCATTTCAAAAAAGAAATGGATGAGGGCTAGGCGTGGTGATGCATACCTGTAATCCTAGCACTTGGGAGGAAAAGGTGAGAAGGTTGCCAAAAATTCAAGGCTGGCTGTGTTACATCATGAGTTCAGGGCAAGCTGGAACTACAACGCGAGACCCTGTCTCAGCTAACAAAAATAAAAAACAAAACAAAATGAAAAATAGATGTCTCAGGGGTATATGTGGTAAGGGATCTAACATCTAGCTACATGGGAAAAATTCCTGGGACATGAGAAACGTTAATATCTCTTCTCCAGTATTCCTTGGATATTCGGATCACCCCAGAACAGTATCAGGAAGAAGGTGTCTTTTTTCCTAAATATACCCTTGGGCAGGAAACTCAATTGCTTTATGGGAAACTCTTCACACCGTGGGGAATCCTGCTTTGTTGGTTCAGCAAATCTTCACACAGCTCAAGGTGAACCTGCACAGCCCGTCCTCCAGCTGCCCCTGAGCTCTGCCTGTCTACCCTGTGCATCCTCCTGTCCTGTGGCTTTTGGTCATCACATGCCCGGGTCTCTTTGGGACAGAGCCAGTCTTTAGGTGTGGTCTGACTCCCACTCCTTCGGGTCCTTCATCGTAAAGACTGCGTTTCAGGCACAGGCGTGGAGCCCAATGCTGGCTTTGGCAGCCAGGCCCTACTCCCAGAGTGCAGAGGCCCCGGATGCCCCAGCCCTTCACACACGTCCTGCAGAAGCCCGTTCCTCCACCACCTCCCCAGAAACAAACATCTACCTCAGTCTCTGTTTGTTTCTAATTTCTCAAACCTTTTAAGTCTTACTTCTATCACCAAAAAATACATAGAAAATTCCACATTTCCTCTCAAAGTATGTGAGTATGTGTGTGTGTATGGGCACAACACAAGGCCCACCCTAGGCTTCTGGCACTCTGTGAGTGCAGCTCATTGTTACACACATTTTTTCGTACTGCAGCATTTGTGCAACAGCACCTAACAAAGCTTCTGTTCTTTGAGCACTTTTCTCCGGGACATTACAAAGGAAATGGAAACAAACTAATCCATCCGAAGGAGTGAGGGACTGACTCTCCCAGGGATGTTCCCTTCCTAAAGGAAAACATCCAGCAGCAAAGTCAGGAGTCTTCAGTGCCTCATTCAGCTGGCGCTGACAGAGGCCTGGGAGGAGCCTGGCTGACTCGGCCTCGCACCCTTTCCACTGGTCCCAGCTGTCCCTGAGTGGCACTGAGCTCAGAACTGCTGTAGGGACCTCAAGAGCCAAGACCCTTTGGCCTACAATCCCAGTTTACAACATTCTCCCTTGTTCCTGGGAGGGAACAGAAGACTTGGCTCAGATTTCCGGATCTCACAGCAGCCTCTTGCTCAGGCTCTATCCAGGTTGAGTAAAACTCCAACCTACTGGCTTGGCGTGTCTGCAAGTGAACAAAAATATGCACCGTGGGAGTCTGGTGTGATTGGAACAGTTGACCCTTGAGCAGATCTGGCCTCTGGAAAGAGTGTCCATGTGGCGCTAATAGAATTTTTCACAGGACTGAGAAAGGTTAAATGGCATAATGTCTATAAAATGCTTAACACAGTGCCAGGCTTGTAGTAAGTGCTTGTAAATGTTCGCTATTGTATTAGTTTAGAAAGCTAACGAACATGAAATTTCACAAAGGCCTCCTTGTGGGAGCTGACACAGAGAAGGGGCTATTTCTTTATGCAGTTGGACGTCTAGAGGTAGGTGCTGTAATTGCAAGCACTGACTCAGGAGCTCAAAGATGGTGGGGCCAATGCCACGGAAGTGTTTCTGTCCATTTCCTCATGGGTACAAGATTGTTGTCATACTCCAGCAACTGCATTTAGTTCAAGCTGGGAAAGGAGAAACGTTGCTCTAACCACACCTGACATCATTCATCAGAAGAGAAAAGCTCTTCCAGTAATCTACGAGAACATTTTTCTGTTTAGTTCACAAGGGCCTAAGCTGGGTCACATAACTGTTCCCTTACTGCAGAGAAGTTGGAAAAAGAAGAATAGGGCAGTCACAATTGGCACACCAGTCACGAGCCATTGCAGGGGGAAGCAGGGGTTTAGACGCTGATAGTGATTACCATAGATCCTTACCAGCCCCTGCCGGCATTTCTACCCCTTGCTTCCATCAGGGCTAATTGAGTGGCCTGGTGCCAGTCATAAATATTCAATAAGCTCATGTCCCTCTGCAGTAAACTAGGTTCTCTCTTAACCTCTCCCTCCTGTCTGAATAATGTTTCCCATTGTTCCTTGTTCCCCAGGAAGGTTTCTGTTCTGATCACCACTGCTGATGGCAACCCCCAAAGAACAGTATAGATGCTTCTGTCCTGTTGAGACTGCAGTTAGCCGAGGGGCCTCTGGTCTAGAAGGTTGGTTCAGAGAGCTCTGTCTCTCCCTAGAACCGATGCACACTGCATCTCAGGGGATGCTGTCTTCATGACAGCCTGAGAAGACACCAGGACTGAACCATGACCTGCATTTGAGGCTCCTGCTGGCATTGTGACTGCTCACACTCCACTAATCACAGCAAGTCACACGGCCAAGTCCAACAAGGATGATTAGCCTTCCTATTAGGGGAAAGGAGCAGTGAATACTTGCTACCCCAAATTTCACGGCTCACCCTTTCCTAATCCAAGCTTGAGTTGGATCTTCTTTGTGCTCCAAGGTCCTCAGCACACCTTTCTGACATGTCATCATTTTCTTCTTCATATTCTTTCTCTTTAGTCATCTCTCTTGCTCAGTGGATTGCCAAAAACATACTGTATAGAGAGGAAGGAAGGAAGGAAAAGGCAAAGCACAGAGGGTCTTCCTTTTCAGTACTAGAGATTGAACCCAAGGCCTTTGCAAAGAGCTACATCCCTGGCCTGTTCCTCTCCGCTTTTGAGACAGGGCTTTTTCTAGGTCACCAAGTTGCCCAGACAGGGGTTGAACCTGAGGTTCCTCATTCCTTAGCCTTCCAGAATCATGGCACAGAGAACTTTGAAGGTCCTACAAGTGTTCCATATATTAATAAGATGGTGGACACTTGTTTTAGACACTTGCTAAACCCATGGAATGTACAAAATAAAAAGTGAGTTTTCTTTTCAAGACAAAGTTTCCCTATGTAGTTTTGCTTGGCACCAAACTGACTACATAGCCTCATAGTGATCTTCCTACCTCAGTCTCCCATGTATTGGGATTACAGGCCTGTGCAACTATGTCTGGCTTTAAAAAGTGAATTCTAGGGCAGACTACAGGCTTTGTTTAATGAAAACATATCTATATTGATTCATCAACTGTAACAAATGTATCCCTCTAATGAAAGATCTTAACCCTTAGGAAAAGCTCGTAACCAGCAGTATAGGAATTCTGTGTACCTTCTATTTTTCTGTAAAGTTTAAACTGGGCCTTTGGATAGTCTGTTACTTTGGAGAATAAGACAACAGAGTGGTATAAAAGGATATGAATGAAACGTTATAGTAGCCTCTGGGCACAACAAGGAGGGAGACTTTCAGGAATTTGTGTTGAATCTTCAAGTCTAAGCAGACACCCCTAGGTGGGGCAAGAAGAAAGATGAACCCAGTAGTGTCCACTGTCCAATAATTTAGAGTATGTCATGTCATCCAGAAGATGCTGGTTAGTGATTTTTTGCTCGGAGGGTCAGTAATCCAACAACACAGCAAGTGGAGCTTTATCTCCTAGCTGGGCACAAAGGTTAGAAAAAGTGTGACAGGTACTTACTGTATAACCTCCTCTTTCCATCCATCTCGAGTGGCTACAACAGCGCTAGATGGTTCCAGTGGCTCTCTGCTAGGGAGAAGCATCTTCTTGATGTCTATGTTAATGTGTGAAAGGTAATCAAGTGGCCAAGAGGAAACTGGCTTGGAGGCAGTAGCATCTTGCTTCTGTTAGGCCTTATGAACAAGCAAAATGGAAGCTGCAAAAGTTACACTTGGGGATGCTTTCATGTTTCCTAATACATATGGACAGCCTATGGACAGGACCCATACTCCCGTGGGGTTTCGTACTGTCTTGGCCAGTATGAAAGCCCATCTCCATGAAGAAGAGAGGAGTCACAACAAGGAGGGAGAAGCAGCCTGCCGGGGCCCAGGGCAAACCTTAGAAACAAAACAGGCATTGTTGGCTCTTTGATGTGGGACTCACCCCCTGTCCCTCACAGCTTCTTCTCCAGGGATATTAGCTCGTAAATTTCCTTTCTGTTGTTATATCTTGGTAATAGTATTAGGGTGACGATGGCCTCATAAAATGATCTTAAAAGTATTCTTGTCTGTTCAATTTTCTAAACCATTTAAGAAGAATCAGTCCTAGTTCTTTAAATATTGGGTAGAATTTAGCCATGAAGCCACCAACCCCCAGCTTTTCTTGGATGAGAGAGTTTTTATTACTGATTCAACTCCATCTTGTATCATTGATTTGTTCTGATTTCTATTTCTTCATCACTCAGTCTGGTAGGTTGTATCTGTCCAGTAATTCATCCATTTTTCCAGGTTATTTGATTTGTTGGTGTTGATAGTTCTCAGCGGTCTCTTACTCTGTGTATATCTTTGGTGTTGCTTTTTCATCTCTGATTGTATTTATTTAAGTCTTTTTCCCTTAGCTAAAAGTCTGTTGATTTTGTTTATATTTTTAAAAACCCAACATTTTATTTCATTGAACTTTCATATTAAAGCTTCCATGTCTTTTATTCCTGCTCTAATCTTCATTATATCCTTCCTCTCGCCAATTCTGGGCTGTGTTTGTTCTTGTTTTGCGAGTTCCTTGAGGTGCATCATCAGGCTGTTTACTGGAGATCTACTTTCTTTGAGTCTTTGTTGATTGTGATAAACTTCCCTCCCAGTGCTGCCTTCACTACATCTTAACAGCGATAGTATGTTGTGTTTCTATTTTCATTGGCCTCAGGAAAACTCTCATTTTCCTTTCTGATTTCTTCATCGACCTTCTGATTGTTAGGAGTTGTTTAATTTTTATATGCTTATAAAGATTCTGAACTTCCTCCTGTTGTTGATTTTTAGTTTTATAACACTGTAGCAAGTAAAGTTCCATGAAATGATTTCCCTCTTCGTGAGCTGGTTCGGGCTTCTTCTGAGGCCTCAGACGTGATCTTCCAGGGCCGGCTCTGCAGTTGAGAAGAGGCTGCTCCTGGCTCTGTGGGGAATGTCCTCTAAATCTGTGAGGCTGGGCCACTCTCATTTTGCACAGCCTGTGCCTTCTGCTTGGAATGCCACTCAGGCTTGATAAACCTGATTGTTTTAAGTATTTCTAATTCTATGAAGTCTTTTTGGACCCACAAACTTGACCCTGTTAATCAATTTTCTCTCTGTGTTCCTATTTAGGTTTCTCTTTTTTATTATTTAAAATACTGCCCATCTCTCCTACTAAACTCTGACCCTCCACTCCCCAAGGGAAATCACTCATCAAGCATTTACTGAGCTGCTACAGTGTAGAAGGGTGACCTACTAATGATGAAGTGCAAAACCAGATACAGCTCTTTGCCTCAGAGAGCTTGCAACCTATGGGAGAACTTCAACAAATAAGCAATCCTAGTCCCCAGGGCTGCACAGCAAAAGGCACATGGATGGTGCTTGCTGAAATATGTACATGTGGTGTTGTCAAAATATGGAATATGGTACTAGATTCTCTGATGCAATCTTTTCTTTCTAATGATGACAATGGTAGGAGTGATGATTATAATATTATTGTTACCAACAATATCCACTGCATTATCAAGAACTTGCTTTGTGTAGAGCAACAGGTTAAAACACTTATCATCAGCTCTCTTGTGTAATCTTTACAAGCACACTTTCAGATAACTACGGGCCCGTGACTGCCTATGATTTTAAAATTTGAGCATCTCCTAAAACGGAGAATTATTTGTAACTAAAACCAAGCCAGCAACAAAATTTGTAACATCCTAATCAACAACTTCATCCAATTTAAAAACCTAACCAGATTTGGATTTGTTAGAATTTATTTCACTGGCAAAACCTGACCAAAAGTAATGTGACATTATTTATGATCCCTTATTTGTCCTACGTGGTGTAACCATTCACTGATGTGACTCATTATACAAGCACAGCTACATTTAGTTGACTATGGGTTATTGCTCCAGTGGCCTGTGGCATTTTATGTGACAGGTAATGCATGCATATGTCACCTTTCAGAAATCAGAAAGATTCAGAATTCTGAAACATTTTCCCTGATAGAGTAAAACAAGACTGAGTCTGTCCTATTTCTTCCTCTTTTCCTGTGAAGAAATAGGACCACATAAGCCAAGGAACTCACCCAGGGTTACTCAGAAGACCCAGGCACTCACTGGAGCAGCCTCTGAGTCTCCCCAGTGCAGCCTGGCACCCTTCATTTGCCATTCAGCCATCTGTACTGAGCACGTGTCATGTGTGGGTGCTGAGAATCCCAGGAGGAGGAAAGTGCTGACATCTGGAAGCAGGGGACAGACAAGACACACATGTAAGAAGAGAGCTCGGGTTAGTCAGCCATAGTAAACAACTGAAAAGAGGAGGAAAGTTTTGTTTCAGCTCAAGTTTCAAAGGTCTCAGTCCAAAGGTCTCAGCTGGCTCCCTTGCTTTTTAGGCTTGTGATGAGGCAGAAACATCATGGCGAAGAGCAAGGGGGAGGAAAGCTGTTCACCTAATGGCTTCCAGGAAGCACAGGGAATAAGGAAGAGCCAGAGAGGAAGGGCTAGGCCCAGTGACACCCTTCAGAGGTGCCTCCCCCCATGACTTGCTTCCTCCACCTGGCCCTTCTTGCAGCTTATTCGGCTATGAACTCATGGGCCCACAGAGAAGGTCAACAGGCTTGTGGTCCATTCACCTCTAAGTCCCAACTCTTGACATTGCTGCCCTCTGTTTGGAGTCCTTGGATCACTTCATGTTGGAACTATAGCTAGTGTCTCTGGGCCACACGGTGGCACACCGCTGTGAGCTGCTGTTCTCTCCCTCCCCTTGAACACATGCACTATCCCTACCGGCTCCACATGTGCATCCTCCAAGCTCCTTCCAAGACTCCCTCGTGTAGCCTTCGGCCCAGGACTGCCCTAGGCTGCTGGAGCTTCTCCTGCACTGGCAGTGAAAGCCTGGAGCTGGAAGTCTGTTTACCTCCCACACTTTCCCACATGGGCCCAAACAACAGGAGAGCCAGAGTCTGTGACCCCTTCACTCTTGGAACTCCTGGCTGGGCCAGGCTGAGTCTGAGCCTTCTCCAAACAGGTGCCCTGGCTTGGCACCTTTCTTTTCCCATTCTACTTCCGCTGCTAGCTTTCTTTGGGCCACACATCCTTCATGAATCCCATGTCCACTAGCTCAGCTGAGAGCCAGCCTGCGGGAAACCAAGTGTTCAGACCTGCGTGTGTAATACCTTTCTCCCTCCAATTGCTCACAGGGCAAGTGTGTGATCTGGCTGTGTCGCGTCCGTCTCGACCAGCAAGAAAGACACGACCCGGAACTCTTCTTCAAGCGGTTTATTCAGGAACCCTTTACAGCATAATGGAGTCTCTCTCTCCCCCAAGCCCGCACAGCGCCTTATAAGCATCTCTTCCGCCAATCAGGAGATCAGGTGTAGTGGCCTACCATTGGTCCGCGCAGCAACCAAACTATGCTTGAGTCAGCCTAGTACCCCGCAAGGAGTCATGTGGCAGAGGGAGCGCACGCCATCAGGAGGAAAGAGAAAGGAAGCCGGCGCCATCTTTTAGGTGTGGCACCAGCGCGGCTCTCCCCACGGCTGGAACACTCCTGGGCACAGTGCCCCTCCAGACGTCCTGTGCAAAGCCAGCATTGGTAAGGGATTGGGGTAGAGCAGACTCTCAGTGGCAGAGAGCTGGACCGAGTCTGGAGGGGGAGGGCTAGAACCTGCTCATTCCTGAGTGCAGGGAAGAGGGCTCCTGCAATGGGGACGTGTGAGCCGACATGAGGCGAGGTCAGGGTGGTGGGGAGGAGAGGAAATTGGTGATTGCGAGCTGGACCCATGCTCTCTTCTTTTCATGACTTTTGGAGAATGTCCTCTCCCTCCCCTAAAAGACGCACACACGCACACACACATTCGCTGGCTCACTCAGCTTTTCTTCTGAACCAATCTGGCAGGTTCAAGCAAATGTCTGTGCGGTGATTCTATGCCCGGGTGTCCCTCCTCCAGTATCTTACGCACAGACGAGAAAAAATAAAGATACTCACGTGATCAGCCTGAGCTTGAGATGCACAAAACTTTTCAGTACTGGTCTCTTTTGGGAAGGTGCCCTTTGTCGCCACAGCTCCCAGTTAAGCAGATAGTGCAGACGCTTGCCTCTTCTCCTTGTCTTGGAGCCTCGGGACAACGGCTCAGGATGTCAGATAGGCCTCGCTGGGTCGCTCACACGTGAAGTGCAGTGCGGCTGGTCCCTCGGCGCAGGATGGAATGGACCGAGGGCGCTGGCAGGGCAGGAACTAAGGAGAGTGCAGCGCCTCACGCCTCCTGCAGTGCTGAGTCTCCCCAGGCCCTTCCGAGGATGCTGTGGGAGGACGCCAGCGCCTCACACTGGCCTGGACACGACTTCTTTAATAACTATGTGGCTGTGTTTGTGCCTGCAGTGTGACATCCACCTGTTTTCTCCTGTGAGCTCAGAGCTGCGCCCCACACTCCACCTCTTGTACGGATGGAGAATGAGGCACAGGCTGGGCTTCAGGACACAGAGCTGGCAGTGACCTCGCCAGCCTCGGTAGCGTCAGAGCCTGCTTTAATTTCTGGTATTTCATTTTTTGTTGTTTGCATGGTTTTTGTTTGATGGAGATAGGGTCTTGCTTCTTCGTCTAGACTGGCCTCGAACTCGAAGTGATCATACTACTTCAGTGTTTCGCGTGTTGGGATTATAGGCATGCGCTAGCACCCTGGCCATTTCATTTCTCTTGTAGAGTTTTTATTTTGCATTTATTTTGATTATTTTAAAATGGTCCATTAAAGGTTGCATTTCTGCCAAGAGCATGTAGGACGGTGGTTCACAACGCAGCTAAAAGAACTCTGGTGGCTTAGCAGTGTCTCGGCCGCTGTCCCAGAGCCACTAGAGATGCGGCACCCCTTGGGGAGAGTTACAAGTCCATCTATACCTCTTTTTTGAGGTCCTAGGCCCTCATAGGAAAGGCCTAAAAAGGAGCAATACATTCATTCTGTATAGTCTTTTCAAAAGGACTTCTTACAATATATTTTGATTTTGCTTTTAATTAGCTGCAAGGCTCTAATCACAAAGGCTGTGATCTCTTAGGAGTGATTAAAGGTAGCGGGAAATTCCTGCAAAGTGAAAAAATCTAAATCGTTTTCACCTGTAACGAGATTTTTTAGGAATAATTAATAGAGCGATTTAATGATGTTGACACGGTGGTACCTTCTGTGGATGTTTAATTAAATATTTATTAGTTTTGACTTTGCCGTTTGCTTTTCTCCCGTTGGAGCCAAGAATCCCCTTTCCAAGTCTCCAGCATTTTTGTTGGAAAGCCTTCCTAGAACCTTGTAGGTTGCGCTAGGAATAGGCAGGGCTGGAGAGTGGCCCCGCCCACCCACGCCGCCCCCGCGGGGTGGGGCCTCCCCTCTGCTAGGATTCCTCCAGCCTTGGTTGGCTAAGCTGGGAGTGTCCCCAAGGTCACTTGTCTCAGCCCTCCCTGCCGGACATCCTGGCTGGAGGACCCTCGTGGGTATCGAATGAACTGTGACTGTCTCACAGCGCGGAAAGCGACCCAAGTCACAAAATGTGCCAGAATGGGGTGAGAAGGCCTGGCCGACCAGCTAGCTCTGGCAGCTGTCACAAAATACATCACCAGCTGGTCAGGCCACGGACATTTAATATGCACCGTTCCAGAGGCTGGAAGTCCAAGACCGAGGAGCTGGCTGGTTCCTTTTCTGGGGAGGGCTCTCACGCTAGCTCAAAAGTGGTCTTGGTCTGGCGGTGTCCTCACGTGCACACAAGATTAGCCAACTCTACCCCGATCCCAATCCTGACCCCAACGCTCACCCTACTGTTCTGGTGTCTCTGTAAAGGCTCTGAGTCCATCCTGAGGCTCCAGTCCTCACAGCTTTGTCAAACCTACTTCTTCTAAAGGCCAGGCCTACAAATACCTGCGCAGCCTGGGTTGGAGGATCACGCGGGAGTTCTGGGAGACCCAGACACCCAGTTCACGCAGTTGTGCCATTGCTGATGCTGTGTGCCCCCTGAGGAAGTCTCTGCCCCTTTCTGGACCTTCATTTTGCACAGAAACATCCAGTCTGCAGCCCTTTCAGTGCTCACCTCCCCTGCCCAATGTGGGCTCCTGGAAGAAGAAAGATTTCAAGCCTGCTGTGCTCAGTGGGGTCAGACACGTTTCCAGCTGTGGTTGCTGCCATTCCCCGGCTTTTCCACACACAGTTTCCCTGCTGCCTTCACAGAACTCCTTCATGACTTTCCTCTGCGTGGACCACTGTGACATGTGACAAGGCACTGGCACCAAACAGGTGCTTAACACATCACTGTTAGGAAAAAGCAGCTTTTCCTGATGAGGAAACTGAGGCACAGAGAGGCGTGAGTCAGCGCGAACAGAACCTGGCTGCTGTCAGGCTTCCCTGGAGAGAGAGTTCACAAAGGCCCGTGGGTTACTTGTGCCCAAACCTGGAGCTGAGCAAAGTCACCAAGGAGCCTTGTTTTCCCAGAACAGAAGACCAAGGACTTTCCTCCCTGCAGAGGCCTCAGACTGCTGCACCTCGCCCCATTTGCCCATTCTGCTCATGAATAGCCATTGCCCAAACACCCAGGAGTGAAGTGCTAGTAACTGCTGAGGCAAACATGCCCCATGGCTGAGCCGGCCCTCACCCTTTCTGAGCCATTGTCTCCTCACCAGCAAACAAGAAGGCTTGGCAAGACCACAGCTGCTCACACAAATCACTTGTAACCCCATAGCTTGTGGGGTCTGGTTCCCCAGGGAGCTCTAGTGACTGCACACCTGGTGCCTCTTGGGTGATTCAGGTTCTCCTGCTGGCTACTCCTGCTCGGAGACCCCCGGGTGAAAGGACTTCTGAGGGCACTTCTTGCTCTGAAGGACTAGGTTTTGAGCCGGGGCAGTGGGCACAGGGAGAGTAACAGAGTTGCCCCAATAAGCCAGGGCAGTGCGGTGTAGGGAATGATCCCATCAGGCTTTTTTTTTTTTTTTTTTTTTTTTTGAGACAGGGTCTTGTCTTTGTAGTTTAGGCTGGCCCTGAGCTCAGCCTCAAACTCACATCACAGCAATCCTCCTGCCTCTGCCTCCCAAGTGCTAGGATTACAGGCATGAGCCACCACGCCCGGCACTGTGGTATGTGGTACTGGTTGCTGCTGGGCGTGTCTCCACACCCAGTATTGTATGTGGTTACTGGGGAATTGAACCCAGGCCCTTGCTCTTGCAAAAAGACACTGGAACCACTAAGCTAGCTCCCCCGTCCCCCCAACGGGGTTCTTTAAAACACAGCTACAACAGTCATCTTTGCCACAGCCTCTGTCAGCATCTGTAGGTGTTCCTGCAGAGCAGCCGTCACATCTTGCTCTCAGGAGGCCCCTAGAGTCACCCTGGTGGGAGAAGTAAATGTGCCTGGGAATCTACGCAGCCCCAACCCGAGGATCTGGCCAGAGCACAGTAGCCTCTCTGCCCTTGTTTCCCAGCAGCCCTTTGAATTTCTTAATTTTTTTTTTTTTTTGCATCTGCCCTCTATATCTCTTCTTCCTTCATCTCTCAGAATACTCTCTTCCTCAGCACACACACACACACACACACACACACACACACACACACACAGAGTCACAGGGGAGAAGACCAGTGTGTCTTCCCCCAGATTTCTCACTTTTGATTCCCTCTCCTCTGACCAGATAGAACCCAGCTTCAGAAACCAGAATCCTGGCTCATCTGGGAGCAGAAAATCACTGAGTCTCTTCTTATTTGTCATAGTGACATGCTTTCTAGGTGCCGTTGGTGGGAGGTTTATGTTGTCCAGGGTTCCATGCTTAGGGACTTAATCCTCAGCTCTGCTGCAAATCTGCACATGGCTGATGTGAAAATGGAGGCTGTACGTTGTTGATCTGCAGAAGACTACCCAGGAGAATACCGGACCTTGGCTGGCTGACGTGTATAGAAGACACCTGCTGAGTCCCACTAGTTGTAAGAAATGACACAGAGACCATGTGCAACCTTTTCCCAATTGTTCACTTTCCCCAGGGGAACATATTGAAAACTAGAGTACAGTATCAATTTCTGGAAATTAATGCTGATACCACCTACCAGTCTTATTCAGGTTGCCTCATTGTGTATGTGTGTGTGTGTGTGTGTATTTAGTTCTATGAAATTTTAATATAAATACAGGTCTGCTCAAGATACAGAACAACTCCATTACCACAAAGGTCCTTCAACCTTTTCCTAACCACATCTAAGCTCCCTCACCCTACACTGCTTGAAACCACTAGATTTCTTCTCCATATCTGCAGTTTTGCCATTTCCAGAATGTCCTAGGGCTGGTGATTTAACTGAGACTTGCGAGGCCTGTGTTTGATGCATGGTAGTACATCTGAAAATTCTGTTGAATACTGTGCAACAGTATATGCTTTGGGAAATTATCACTCAGCCCAAATCCCATGAGAGTTGCTCAAGGTGTTGCATATATGAGTGGCTTGTTTTTTATTACAGAATAGTAGCCCTTGGTAGGGAAGGACCACAACTCTTTAATCATTCCCCACCAAAGGACATTTGATTTTCAATTTCTGACTATTATGACTAGTGCTCCTAGGAATACTCACATACAGGCATTTATGTGAATTTTTCATTTTTCTGGCATAAATGCCCAAGAGATCACTGATATTCCAAGTTCATAAAAATCTTTTTTCTGTTTTATTGTCCAAAAACACTGTTTTGTTTTGTACATTGAGGTCTACAATTATCTGGAATGAACTATATATGGCATGGGGTAGGGATCAAAGAATTAACTTGT
This sequence comes from Petromus typicus, assembly GCA_004026965.1. Classification (NCBI taxonomy): domain Eukaryota; kingdom Metazoa; phylum Chordata; class Mammalia; order Rodentia; family Petromuridae; genus Petromus; species Petromus typicus. The sequence goes on along the minus strand of PVIR01028646.1, from coordinate 3,079 downwards.
TTTTCTGTGGCTTTTTAATTGATTGGTGTCAATATTAAAACCATTTTCTCTATCCCAATGGCATTATAGTAGCAACTTTGTTTTAAATCAAATTCTTCCATATGCAGGAGTCTATTTCTGTTCTGTTTGTGATATTTCTTTAAATAATTAGTAAAATATTTTAATTACACTGATTTCATTACAAAGGCTTGCTTTCTGGTAGTTCAAGCCATCTAATTTGGTGTTTATTTTTCAAGATGATCTTCATTGTTGTTAATTGATTGTATTTTCATATGAAATTTAGAACTTGTCAATTTTTATGATAAAACTTTGTTTTTTCTTTTTCCCCCTCCGTGCTAGAGATTGAACCTGGCACCTTGCACATGAAGTCATCTACCACGAGTTATATGCCCAACCCAGAATCTAATTTTGGATTGGAAATTTTATTTTTTTATTTTTCTTTTTTGTTTCTTAATTTTTTGATGCTGAAGACCAAACCCAGGACCTCACACATGTTAAACAAATATTCTGTTACTGAGCTAAGCCCCCAGCCCCAAGGATTAGACAGTTTAAGTTGAGAGTTGGCAAACTTTTTCAGTGAAGGAATAGAGAGAGTAAATCTTATAGGCTTTGCAGAGTATGCAGCTGTAACTGTAAAGTTCTGGTGTAATAGTAAAAAATAGCAATGATTAATCCACAAACAAATGAGTGCAATTCTGTTCCAATAAAATTTGATTCATAAAATGAAGAGGTGTTTTGGACTTAGTTGACAGATGCATGTATTGGTTACTTTTCTCATTGGTGTGACAAGATACTGACATGTGTTTTAGCTCACAGTCTGTGGAGGTTTCTGTCCATAGCTGGCTGTCTCGAAGGCAGAGTGGCAGGCATAAAGCAGCCAGCTGCCTTCCATCTTCCACTTTATATCCCAGCCAGGCTACAAGCCTATTGGTTGGTAACCCCCACACCAACGGTGTTATCCACACCCACAGCTGTGCTAGACCTATCAGTGGACTAATCCAATTTTCACTAAAACTTAATCTGTGTCCACACTCCCTAGATCCAAACACCTTGGACAAGCCCCACCTATGTGCATGTGAGGCTTTGAGGGTTAACTAGACATAAGCTATAATGCTGCAGGTTGCTAACTTCTGGTTTAAATAATTGAAATTTAATTTTTCTCCATTTCTAATATATTTATAAGCTTTCTTGTATACATTGCATTATTTGTGTCTTACATGTTTTTGGTCATGTTTTCATTATCATTTGGTTGAAAATATTTGAAACTTTACATTTTCATTTCTTTTTTGACTCATGAATTATTTAAATTATATCCTAATTTCCAAACATGTAGAGATAGCCTAATTATATTGATATTTATTTCTAGCTTAATTTTGTTGTGACCCAAGGGCATATCTGTATGATAATAATCCTTTTAAATTGAAGGCTTGCTTTCTGGCACAACATGTGGTTTATTTTTGTAAACATTCCATGTGCTCTTGGAAAAACGAGTGCTCTGCTGTAGTTGGTTACAGTGCTGTATATATTTTTGTTGGCTCTAAGTTTGTTCATCATACTGAAATTATCTCCTATATCTGCACTAAAATTTGGTCTGCTTTTTCTTCCAGTAACAGAGAAGTATATTAAAATTTCCTGTACAATTATGGATTTAATTATTTCTCCTTTTCTGTAATTTCTGGGTTTTTTCCCTGAGGCTATGTTTATAGATACGTCCAAATTTGAATAGTTATGTATTTTCTTCTTAAATGACTTTGACATCTTGTAAAATATTTCTAGTAATAATTTATTGGTGCTTTTTGTGCTATGTAGATTGTCATGTAAAGTTCAGTGTGTCTTAATTCCTTGAATACATTGTTACTTATACAAGTAACCAGTGGACCCTTCATTATCCGTGAGGAATGGGAGAAATAAGCATTCAGAGCATAGCACCAAATAATGAGGCATTGGAATCTCATCAACTGATGTAAAATTAACCATCTACTGCTCCATTCTCTCCCTTTTCTGTTCTTGGAACTTCAATTACATATCATTAAATATTTAAACCTGGCTTCATGTGTGTCTGAATTTTGATTTGTATATGCTTTCTTCTCTGCTTTAATGTAGACATTTTTATGTCTGAATCTTGTGGCTCACTGGTTCTCTGTGATATAGATAATAAGATGGCAATTGTAACTTTACTTTCTAGTATCTATTTTTCACGTATGGGATTTCCAGTGGACTACTTTTTAGTCAGTGGCAGTTGCTTGTGAGTTTTCATATCATTTCTCTATTTGAGGGCACACTAATCATAATTATCATTGTTGTTGAGGTGGGGTCTTGTTCTGTGCCCCAGGCTGGGCATGCACTCTCCACCCCCCAGCCTCAGCCTCCTAAAAAGGCAGGATCACCAGTGGACACCACCACAGCCAGCAATCAGTGTTAATTTCAAATCTATGCCCCAAGACTTCAGTATCTGGTTCCTCTGCAGATTGTTTTACCAGCCTGTTTATCTCTTCATTTCAGCACTCGATCTTGTTATTTGTGCTGCCCGTTCATTTTTTTTTTCTTACATAATGAGACTTGTATAGCGTGGGGTGAAGTATTCTTTTAGAAAAAGTTCATACTAACAGAGGAGAGCCACCGTCTCTATCTTCTTAGAGTCCATGCACGATCCTGTACAGAGTGTGGATAGCAGTGCAGAGGGTGAGACCGTTATGGTGAGTCTCAAATGGCTTTAAAGACACTGGCTAACAGGGGCTGTCTTGTCATACAGTGGCAAAGAACTTGGCTGAACTGCGACTGCATCCCAGGACTTGGTAGGAGGTGAACGCTGAGCAATGGATCTGGGCACTTAGCTTGGAGATTTCTCAGCAGCACTGCAGGACTGGCTTGCTTCCCATGGTTGCTGCTCATAGTCAGCTGTGAGAAGAAGAAAATGATTTGAAAACAAAACCCTTAAGCATAACAGAACCACACCCTAATAATTTGGAAAACTATCAGTTTATCCACAGACAAAAAAAATCAGGAGGTTGGGCCGGGGAGTTAGCTCAGTGGTTCCGGCGCCTGTCTTGCAAGCGCAAGGGCCCGGGTTCGATTCCCC
>PVIR01028645.1:0-21494 GCA_004026965.1 Petromus typicus | reverse complement strand
CCCCGGTAACCACATAACAATACTGGGTGTGGAGACTCACCCCAGTGGCAACCAATACCACATACCAGTGCCGGGCGTGGTGGCTCACGCCTGTAATCCCAGCACTCGGGAGGCAGAGGCAGGAGGATTGCTGTGATGTGAGTTTGAGGCTGAGCTCAGGGCCAGCCTGAACCACAAAGTGAGACCCTGTCTCAAAAAAAAGAAAAAAAAAAAACAAAAAAAAAAAAACAAAAAAAAACTTTTCAGCACTGGGGATTAAATCTGAGGCCTTCATACTTAGCTTTAAAAACAATTCTTTAAAAAATTTTAAAGCAGGTTCTTGCTAAGTCACTAATTTGTCCAGGCTGGGCTTGAATTTGCAATCCTCTTGTCTCAGCCTCCCAGAGAGCTGGAGTTACTTTAAGCCTGCACCACCACGCCTAGCTCCCAATATTTATTATGAAAATTTCCAAACATACAGATGAGTTGAAATAATGCTGCAGTGAATAACTATTTGCCTCTTCCTAGATTTTACCACTGACATTTTATTACACCTCCTCACATACCTACCCATCCAGCTATAAGTTCTTCTTATGCTTTATAATGTATTTTAAAGTAAACTGCAGGTCAGATGTGGTGGCACACGCCTGTAATTCCAGCACTCAGGAGGCTGAGGCAGGAGGTTAGAGGTCAGTTGAACCATATAGTGACTTCGAGGTCAGCCTGAACTACATAATGAGACCCAGCCTCAAAAATAAATAAGTAGAGAAAGAAAGTTGCAGACATCGGTTTACTCTCCCCTAAATACTTCAATACGCATCTCAGAAAAAACAGTTTTTTATACTTATGTAGAGGACAGAGGCTGACCTTAGCCTTGGGCAAAGCAGCCCCACTCCCCCCTTCTGCCAGAAGGGCTACTCTGTGGGGGATCCTGCCTTCCAGTTCTACTCTCCAGCGAACTGATCTATCCCTGTGCCCAGTGCCCTGTGGCCTCTTCCCACCTGAAGTGGGGAGGTGACTAAACCTCTGGGGACCCCTGTCCCCCGAGAGAGATTGGGGAGGCTGAGCATAGGGCTGTGGGTTCTGAGGTGAATACTTAGGGTCGCCAGAGGTCTCCAAGACAGACACACCCAGAGCACAGCTTCACTGGCTGAGCAGACCCCACACTTCTTCTCACAGGCAGCATGGACTTCACTGAGCCTCAGTTGCTTGAACTGTAAAATGGGAATAAAATAATACAGTTAATGACATAATCATGTAGCAGTTAATGGCAGACCCACGCTCTGAGAAATGCTTCAAGAGGCAATTACATGTATCATCAAACACATTGTGTGCTGCACTTCAAGGTCACCCTGGCTATGATATCACTAGCTGACAGGAAATTCCAGCTCCATTACAATCTCCCACGAGTATTGTCACACATTTGATCCATTAAGACTAAAATATTGATGCATCCCATGTGACTATATTGTCTTGGAGGTCAGGGTACATCTTGACGAGGTGACAGACTGAAAACCACCTTGTAGACTTCAATGTACAGCACAAATGTGGGACTTTATTATCAGAAGTCCACCCTGGATCCTAACTGCCAATACATTTCCTTTCCTGAGACTTCTGTTTCCCTGTCTTACATAGTATTACCACAAAATACAGAATAAGTTTTTAATATAATTATGTCCCAAATATTGTATGGGACAGATACTAAAAATCTCATCATTTATCCATACTTCAAGTGTAAGTACCCTTACACTTTTTTTTTGGTCTTGTTTTGTATTTGTGGTGTTATACATTGAGCCCAGGTCCTTCACCCTGGGCTATATCCCCAGCCCATTTCTAATTTTTTTTTTTTTTTGAGTCAGGGTCTCCCTTTGTAGTTTAGGCTGGCCCTGAGCTCACTATGTAGACCAGGCAAACCCAGAACTCAAAGAAGTCCTCCTCCCTCTGCCTCCCGAGTGCTGGGATTACAGGCATGAGTCACCACACCCAGCATTGTTGATGTGGTTACTGAGGATGGAACTAGGGACCTTGTGCTAAATCCCCAACCCTCTCAAGTTTTGTTTTTTAAACTTTGAGACAATGACTTGCTAATTTGCTCAGAATAGACTTGAACTTGCAATGGTCCGGCCTCAGCCTCCCAAAGTGCTGAGGTCACAGGTGTGTATCACCACAGGGGTCACCCTGATTTTATTTACTAAATCCAACAACAGTATCTCTGAGAAGGAGGTACAAGAGAAGAGGGGGAACATTTATTTCTATATGGGTTGATAACAACCCTCTCTGCGAAGAGACCTAAGAGGAGTGGGTAAGATGTTTCCAATGAGCGATCTTCTGAAACCTCTACTTCCTTTTTAATAACCCACCAGTGTTTTCACAAAATAACAGGTTCTTTCTACTACGTCATCACCATGATCACACCTTATTCTCTTGAAACTGTGGCAGCTACTTGGGGGACTGGGAGCTCAGGATAAAGGTAAAATATGGAACCTCCAAGGAGCCCCCCCCACCAGCTCCTCAGAAATGAGATGAAAGGCACAAAGCTCACCCGCCTCCCGCAAGCCCTCCAAAGATTTCCAGGTACCCTGAGTGGCTCCATTTCCCTAACTTTGATATCAGCACTGGTCTGGCTGTCCTCAGTGTTAGCTGCCAGGTGTGACACAAGGTCACACAGGCGCCTCCTCACCTGCCACCAGGGTTGGCCAGGTCTAAGCTAAGGGCAGAGTCAACAGGGAGCAGTGCAAGGTGACGGTCTTGAACCACCAGCCAAGACAGTGACCACCGCAGAGGCGAGCCCGGGGCAGCTCTGGTGAAGCGCAAGTTCTAGGACCTTTCTGCCCCAAGGTAGTAGTTTTTCTGAATGCCTGGCAGCTACTTAAATCCTGGCTGTCTTCGGTTAAGCAATGAATTCCCTCCCCTCCTTTTATTCCTCATTTTTCTTGTTCTTTCTTTTTCTTTTCTTTTCTTTTTTTTTTTTTTTTTTTTTTTTTTAGGTGCAGAGGAATAGTCAGGGCATGCTAGGCAATTGCCTTACCACTATATTTCCAGCCCCAAATGGTGATTTCTAAGTGTTCAGTATTCCCTCCTTCTCCATGGGTTCAGCCATTTGTGGTCCAGCATGGCTCAAAAATACTAAACAGAAAATTCCAGATATAATTATTTTTTGTTCTCCAGCTATTGGAGATTCAACCCAGAACCTTTGCACTAAGCTACAGCTACAGCTTTTTTTCTATTAATTTTGAGACAGAGTCTCAAGGTTTATCAGACTTGGTTTTAACTAGAGCTCTTCCTGCTTCAGCCTCCTAGAGTCCAGAATTACAGGTATGCACCACAACACCTAGGTTAATTTGTAAATTTAAGTAATGTACATTACAGTATGCTGCTATAGTTATTCTATTATTAATTATTGTTAATTCTTTATTGTACTTAATTTGTAAATTAAACATATATACCGTATCTATGTACAGGAAAAAACATAACGTATCTACTATGGTTCAGTACTTTCTGCCCTTATGGGATTCATTGAGTACCTTGGAGCTATTTGCCCATAAATAAAGGAAAATCACCATCTTTGCTTTTGCTATAATCACTTGCAGAAATATATGCATTTAAATTTAATAATGTAGCCACTAAACCTTGACAGGCCATGTTTGCTGGGTGCTAGTCTCACAAGTAGAGGAAAGTTCACCATCTGAATTTCTCCCCCAGTGGTTCCCTCTTCAGCACACACCCCCACACGGCAGCGCATGCAGAAATTTTCTCCTCTGAGGGAAGGGCTTTGTTAGTTGTGTTTTCTTGTTACTTTGGACCCCTGCCCCCGATTAGTTTTTAGTATGTTTCCTTTGCTTCCTGTCAAATAGTTTCAAAACAGTCATCATTTCTCCCAGATGATAAACAGTGGGAAAGACTGCTTATACTCTTGAAAGCAGGGAAGACACGTCTATGTTTTCACTCTGAAGCACATCAAAAAGCCCTTCCCGTGACACTTAGCCCGTGCAGAGGACTTCTTCATTCACAAGTCACCTGCGTGTCCTGTTGTCATTCCATTCCCCTTCCCAGTGTCCTCAGTGGCTGGAAGCCGCTCAACACAGCAGAAAAGGCCCGGGGATGTGCGGCCCAGCCAGCTTCCTGCCGTCTGTCTGCCCCACGTCCTGCGTGTTGCTCGCCACTCCTGTTACACATGTTCTGGGACATTGCCAGCTTTTCACAGATGAACGGATAGCGCAGAACAAAGAATTGAGTGCAGCTAAGCGCATCACAGATTTTTCGTATTTCTATAATGGACTCAACATTACAAAGTGCAAATGATCCCCCAAGCCCGCCCTGCTTCTCTCTGGACCCCCACAAAATCTGCCTCCCGTTTGTCTAGCCTGCCTTTGCAGGTCTGGTCCCCAAGGGGTAGGTTCCTCTTGGACTAGCTGCAGTGATGTTTTTACAGCACGTATAAGTTGATCTTAGTTTTTTTCAACACAGCAAAGTCCAGGAAGACATATCATCGAGACAGCAACTGAGATTTTCTTTCTCAGACCACAGGTTCTTTTGCTGCCCAACTCTCCCTTTCCCATGTTATTGAATTAGCAAGTATTGACTTCATCTGCCATGCTCCACGACGGCTGAGGTTTTATACTTCCAGTGATTTCATTTTAAATTTGCTAACTTCTATAGATATCAACAGATTCATAAGTTAAAATCACTTCTCCTTTATGTCTCTCGGCAACGCCCTCCAAATTGCCTTTATTCACAGATGAAATATACTTGTCATGACTTCTTAACGATAAACACTGTTTTCCAAGAAATCAAATATGTTTAACTCTGAATTTCAGGTATGTTCTCATTTCCTCTAGCTGTTATGAGTGAGAAGATAATAACTTGTAAGTGACAGTTTCACTAGGAAATCAATACTCTCCCCCAATTGCAATGATTTAGGATGTTTCACCTCTTTTATGTTTTCAGAATTTTTACAGGGATTTTTTTTTTCCCTTCCAAAGCAGAAACTTCTTGTGTTATGTGGATGACTTCATCTGCAAAACCTTATCTCAAGTAATGAGATAAGCAAGCTTTTTTGCCCCTTTTCTTCCCCTTGTAAATCTAATACTAAGTCCTCAATATTTTTAAGAAAGTTTAAACTCTTCAAAGAGTAGGTTATATATATATATATTTTTTTTTTTTCTTGAGACAAGGTCTCACTTTGTAGTTCAGGCTGGCCCTGAGCTCAGCCTCAAACTCACATCACAGCAATCCTCCTGCCTCTGCCTCCCGAGTGCCGGGATTACAGGCATGAGCCACCACGCCCTGCACTGTGGTATTGCTGCTGGGTGTGAGTCTCCATGCCCAGTATTGTATGTGGTTACCAGGGGATCGAACCTGGGCCCTTGTGTTTGCAAGACAGGGGCTGGAACCACTGAGCTAAACCTCTAGCCCGGTAAAAAATAAATTTTAAACCAGGTGTGGTTTTGCATATCTGTAACAGTAGCTACTCAGGAGCCTGAGGCAGGAGGATCGCATGGACGCCTGGACACCTTAGTGAAACTGTTTCAAAATAAAGCAAAAAAAAACTAGGAATGTAGAAAAATGGGAGAAAGTTTGCCTACCATGAGCAAAGCCCTGGGTTTCATTTCCAGAAAAGAAAGAAATAAAATGTCAGCTTACTTACCACATGTGATATCATGTGATATCCTGGCTTGAAACTACAGTCTATTATTTTATGTATTTATATTAATATTCAGAAAGCTCCCTCCCGGACACTGAGGCAGGAGGATTGAAAATTTACACCCAGCTTGATCAATTTAGGGAGATTGTGTCTCAAAAGGGAGAAATAAAGGGCCAGGGATTTAGCTCAGTGGTTCCAGTGCCTGTCTTGCAAGCGCAAGGGCCCGGGTTCGATCCCCAGTAACCACATACCATACTGGGCGTGGAGACTCACCCCAGCAGCAACCAGTACCACATACCACAGTGCCGGGCGTGGTGGCTCACGCCTGTAATCCCAGCACTCAGGAGGCAGAGGCAGGAGGATTGCTGTGATGTGAGTTTGAGGCTGAGCTCAGGGCCAGCCTGAACCACAAAAGCGAGACCCTGTCTCAAAAAACCTAAAAGCAGAAACTGCAGAAATATGAACACAGGATTTGATTTTCACATCTTTTTCCAATAACTACTTACCAAGAAAGAAACCATAACTGAGCATGACCAATGTATCCAATCACTGGAGGCGAGGAAGACATCTGTCTTCCCCACAGCACCAAGGTTGGCCCTCGCCAGCGGAAGCAGCGGGCTCAGTGGCTGAGCGGGCTGGGACCCTCAGAGCCAGAGTCGGGAGATGATTCTGCTGCTGCTGAGTATGGTGCCAGCTTTCATCTCCACCTCAATGCAGTGGGAAAGAATATAGGAAATGTCTCTTTGGTATGGTGGTGGCAGTCGTTTTTGAGACAAAGTCTGGCTATGTTGCCCAGACTGGCCTTCAACTTGTAGCAACCCTGCTGCTTCAGTCTCCCAACTGCTGGGATTACACCATCCCCAGCTACGACAAGGTCTCTCTCAAAGTGCCCAGTCTGGGCTCAAACTTGCAATCTTCTTGCCTCAGCCTCCCAGAGTGCAAGAATTATAGGCATGCTGGACTGGGGAGTTAGCTCATTGTTTCCCGTGCCTGTTTTGCAAGGGCAAGGACCCGGTTCGATTCGCCCGTAACCACATACAATACCGAGAGTGGAGACTCACGCCCAGCAGCAATCTGTACCACATACCACAGTGCTGGGCATGGTGGCTCACCCCTGTAATCCCAGCACTCGGGAGGCAGAGGCAGGAGGATTGCTGTGATGTGAGTTTGAGGCTGAGCTCAGGGCCAGCCTGAACTACAAAGTAAGACCCTGTCTAAAAAAAAGAATTATAGGCATGCATTTCCCTCAGTGGAAACCATTTAGGATTCTGAAAGTCTTTCCTTGTCTCCAAATCCTATTTATGCCAGGTCCACCTCTGTACGTGCCCTGTCACCACAGTGTATCCAGCACAGGACAGTGGGTCATGGGTTGGCTCTGGAAATGCTAGTCATAAGTTTTAGGGCACATGAATTTGACCAAGTTGCTTAAATGCACTGCATTTCCATTTGCACAGCTGAAAGCATGAGAATAATAAAAACAGGCACCTCATGGGTTGTTGTGAGAGCTAAGAAATTTAACATAGTCAACTTAGCCCAGTATCCAGTAATAAACATTTCTTTTTATTGTTGTATCTTTGCTCTTATTGCTTCTTTTATCTGCATGCAGATAAAAGAACAGGAGTTCTTCTCATCTTTAAACTCCTATTCATCCTGCAAAACAAAACTGAAGTCCAGCTTGGAGCCTTCTGTGGCTTCTCTGTGTTCCTTCCATCTCCTCCATCCTGGTTTCTATCCCACTGAACTCTGAGTCCACTTGTTCCTCTGTATCTTCAATGAAGCTGTCTTCTTAACCTTTCCCCAGGGAACACAAGGCCAGTTTGATGAATGAATAAACAAACTTTCAGACATGGTGCTAGTCAGAGAATTTCACCTATTACTATCTTTGGGAATAAACACAAAATGACATTATAAAAAAGAAACCTGGCTTCTCTTTATGTGATCTTTCTTGCAGCCATAAAAGACTATTAACGTTTCCAGAAAAGAAGAACATTTGAACTGAATAAAAGGTTGGGATTTTTTCGCCCTATATCAAGAGATAATAAAACAGAAAACCTTTTTTTTGTTTAATTAGTCATTATGATCAGGTATCTATGGAAACAACTGGATGATCAGGCTCAAAATAGGTAATCATCTCTTCGGTTAACAATGCAGAATCAACAGGAAAGTCAGAGCTGCGGGGAACGCGGCTCCTCCGCTCCTCAGACAAGCACTTCTTGACGGTGCGTGAGTGACAGGCTGAGAGAAAGCAAAACCCGCTCACTGCCTGGAGGTGCCACAGGTTGACAGCTAAGTTTAGAACAGGGTGGAGGGCAGGTGGGAGCACTCAGCAGCTGGCCAAGCGGAGGAGGTGGAGGGAGAGCACGGGGAAGGCCTTGAGAAGGTGGGCTTGTGGAGAGGGCTTTGGCACAACTTTGAGGGGGTGGTAGAAAGTTCACGAACCCAACCAGGTGTGGTGGCACACACCTGCAATCCCAGAACTCCAGGAGGCTGAGCCAGGACACCCCGAGCTCAAGCCCAGCCTGGGCAACTTAGCAACTTACAGAGAGAACCTGTCTCAAAATCAAAACAAAAGTAGGATATTCATTTTTTCTTTAGTGACAGAACTTGTTAGAAACACAGGCTCTTAGATCCTAGGTGAACTCAAGCAGCCCAAGCATATTTCTAGGAGTCCCCAGGTGACCCCTGGAAACTTAAAGTTTGAGGAGCACAGATGGAAGAGGCCAGGATGGTTCCAGAAGTGAAACGCACGGAGCTCAGGAGACTCAAGACCAAGGACAAGGCAAAGTAAGGCACCTAGGGCCCCGATTTGATCCTGGTCACAGTCCATGAGATCACCAGGGCTTTCCCGAATGTGCCCCTGCACTCATGGGAGTCTGATTTTAACCCCGTTAGGGTTCTGCAGGATCCCAGCAGGCCTCTTCTCATGCCACACAGGAAGCGTTACTCAGAGTGCAGAACCTCCTCAAACTGCCAGCCAGGTGGCCCAGCACTCTGCTCCAAAAGGCCCCTCAGGGGCCAAGGAGGGCAGGGTCGGTGGTCTGCAGTAGATGCCAGAAGTACGTGGGGAAGCGGGGGCCACCCTGGCTTAAAGCAGCCCTGGGACGAGCCCAGGCTTGCCCGAGAGCCTGGCTCAGGCTGGCCGGATTTCCAGGAATCCGGGGGCAGCTCACTGCATCACCCACGCAGCGGAGGAGCCTTGCACACCAGGGAGTCAGGCAGGGCTTTGCACCGGCCACGGGGTCCACTTGGAAGAGTGTCCACGCAGTACCCAGGCATCAGGGAGAGCAAGGGGCCAAGTCTACATGGGCAGCAACCACCTCACCAATGCTGACAGTCAGGAATCATTTCCAGCCTCTTGCTTCCCATCCCCAGCCCTACACCATGGGCCCTGGGCTGCTTCCTGGTTGAGAACTGACCACCCTTGGAGCTCAGGTTAACCCTTCATGCTGCAGAAAGAGGGAGACGGAAGGTCCAGAGAAGAAGAGGGAATGTAGCTCACTGGTAGAGGAACCCAGGTACCCACATTTTATCTCTGGGCTTCCCTCTGTATGCCCACTATGCATCCCAGCAGGGAAATAACCTTGCCCAAGTGCCCACCACAGGGCCTTTGCACCTGCGGCCACCTCTGCCTACTAGACCTGTCCTCTCTAGGTCTCCAGGGCTATTTCCTCATAGACACAGGTCTCTGCTCACAAATCAGCTCACTGAGGGCTCTTTCCCCGTCCTTCTCACTCTGCGTGGTTCCTCTCTCTGGCTCTGGGCATTTCCCGAGAGCATGTTCTGTACTAACTGTGGTATTTTGTTTACTTTCTATCTTCCCTGGTGTGATTAGAAAAGCTAGGGTGGCAATAACTTTGTTTCATTCATCGTTGTGTTGTCTTTGGTGTCTGGAACAGTGCCTGACATTTGAGATCCGCGCTTGTGTAGAGCTTAGGGTGTAGCTTAGTGGGAGAATTTGAGCGTAGAATGCAAGAGGCTCTGGGTTCCCCCACTAGCACTGCAAAAACAAAAGCAAAACCAATGACAAAAATAAACCCAAATAAAACACAAAAGAGGTGCTCACTTAAATATTTCTTCAGTGAATGACTGAATGAATGAACGAATTGAACCTGTGTTTTCTGAGGATAGTGAGGTCTTTCCCTTCCCCACCTAGCCTGACCACCAGGTACTGCTAAGGATCCATCCTAGACAGTCTCTCCCATCTCCCAGATGTAAGCAAAGACAGTGCGTAACTCCGCCTCCTTCCTCAGGCATCCAGGCAGCCACCCACTGAGGCAGACACCATCACACTCGAAATCCTCCACCTGGGGCTCAGGAAGGTTGGGTAAGTTCCCTAAGGTCACACAGCCAAGAAGGAGCAGAGTGGAGACTTAAACCACCACCTCCTGATTCGGAGTTCTGTCATCTTCCCTGGTCCATGGAGGAAAAGTGGTCAAGCCTAGGTCACCATCAGGGTCCCAGGCAAGCAGCGCCTGGCCAGGTGTTAGTGCTCAGGAAGGCTGCGACCCAGAGGGTTCACATCTGGAGCTGTTCTCCAGGAATGCTATCTGACAGGTCAGGCCACCCTCAGTCTTCAGTCCCTTCCTTCCAACACCCACTGGAGCTCATGGACCCCATCGAGCCTTGGAGGCCACACTGAGCTTCTCTGGATGATCATCAAGCTCAGGAGCAAAGGGCACCAGGTGGGTAAACTGACCCAGCCACCTGAGCAGGTCCCACCCAAGCCACAGGCCCTGAAGCTGGAAGAGGACATCCCCCAAGCTGTCCTCAGCTTCAACCAGTTACAGGCAACTCACAGTATATTTCCCACCAACCTTGATGGGGAAAAAATGTTCTCTGTACTCCTTTGTTCTTTGCGCTCCATAGTGCCTCCTTCTAGGACACTAAGTTTGAGATCCTTTGTCAGCTCCCAGAATGATCTCTCTTCACCCATTGGAAGGTCTCCTGCCCTCTGAGTCTCTTCCCAGTGAGAAGATCTCAGGTCTCCATACCACTGTGCATGTGAGGAAGTTCCCTCACCAGCCTGCTCTGTAAGAACACTTACTAGCCTAAAGAACTGTCACAATCGACATTAGACCTTTCATAATGTGGCCTAACTTCACAGCCTCCTCTTAGCACATGAGAGGAGTAGCTGAGCTTTGAAGAAAGATAGGATTTTTTGGTCCATGTATCATTGGCTTTACACAGAGCATAATCAGAGAGGAGAGCATCCAAGGAGGGAGGGGGTTGTGGCCAATGTTGGCAAGTCAGAAGGACAGTGGCCTGGTGGGGTTCTCAACTGAATAAGGGAACTGAGATCCTGCAAAGCTTTATGTGATAGGTTTAGGAAACTGAGTTTGTCCCAGGCTCGGGAAATGACTGACATGGGTCAGCCAAGTGACAGGTGCAGCTGCGGTTCAGACAACTCAGGGATGGATGGTAAGGGTGGGTGGAGGAAGAGGTAAGCCTGTATGAGAAGATGAATAAACAAGGGTGAGGTGAGGAGTTACAGAGCGGCACCCCTCCCTCACCCACAGGAGAGAGAGCGGGGCTCCGAGAGGGCAAGCAGCTTGCCCAGCGTCATACCGCCATCAGCCAGGACCAGAACTGGATCTTTCTGGGCCTTTAAGTCACCTGCTCCCGTGTCTTTCTGTCCCCTAAGCCCTTCCCAGGGCAGGTGCCCAGGGCATGGCCCTTATCTGAGGTGCTGTCTGGCTTAGGTTGGAAGCAACAAATGAGAAAGAACAGTGGAGCTCAGGGAGTCGCTGTGTTCTCAGTGAGACAAGGAGGAGACGGAGAGAGTCTGGGGCAGGTGGCAGGCAGACGGTGACAAGAGGAGATGGAAGAAGGTTTCCCACCTCTACTACAGGATGAGCTTTTGTTTTTTTCTATTTTTCACAGTATTGAGGATTGAACCCAAGGTCTTTGAACTGAGCTACATCCCCAAACCCTTTTTTTGAAAAGATCTGAGAAAAGGTCTCAGTGAGTCACTGGGTTGCCCGGGTTGGATTTCAACTCTCAATTCTCTTGCCTCAGCCTCCCAAAGAGCTGGGACTGCAGGTTTGCACCACCACAGCGGCCTTGGGCTCGTGTTTGATCTGAGAGTATCCTCCAGGACCAAGTTGCTGAGAGCCAGGGTAGATTTGAAGGGCTTCTGAGAACTCCCTGGCACACAGGGCTCTGGTGAGGGTCACCATGGCGCGGAGTGGAGGAAGGCCCCTGGAGGCCTGCCAGGGACACCCGGGGAAGTGCAGGACTCTGCATAGCAGGGCCAGCCTGAGACTGCAGACCCTTCCCGTGTGGTGGTCAAGGCTGCCGCAGTGCCTTTCCTGGGGGGCTGGGAACTAATCACCCACCACTTTGAGTCTTGGCTTTCTCATCCGTAAAATGGGGATGATGATACTTACCTACCTCATCGCTGAGTTATGGGAATTAATTACTGTTTATAAAGGACTTGGGGCTTGCAGATGAAAGGCTGTAGAGAACTACAAAGTATCATTACCGTAATTACATTACACCATTATATCTCTGGCCAAGGATTTTCTGCAGCTTCGCTTATTACTGAGAATGGGCGATGGCAGGCAGATAAACCCAATCTCTGCCACCATCACTCCAAGCTCCACCCGGCTCTGTCCAGATCCGCACTCTAGGAGATTCCATCGGGCTGGGGGACGTGACAGGCATCTCTCCAGCCCCACACTCCCCCAGGGGGGCACACGGTAATGAGAAACATTGACTTTAGGTCTCTTCCTGAGAGCAACGGTCTGGGGGGAAGCTTTGGGGATCAACGACCACACTGACTTCATCCCCAAGCTGGTCCACCCAGGTGGTCTGACCAGGCTCCTTTGGGGGGCTCCCTATTATGGTTAAGCTTCCAGACTCCCCAAACCATCAGCTTCGGATGGCAGCTTCCCTCCCTGCTTGTGGAGCTCCAAGGATCCTGGCGCTCATCCCTGCTCAGTCATTTCACAACACCCTATCCGACCGGGTAGGTGAAAGCTACATCAGAAAGAAATATAATTACCTTTTTACAAGCTTATGACATGGCTGCGCCCTTCTCGCCTGCCAGCCTGTCCAGTCACTCACAGATGATGATATACGTGCTATAAATTATATCATTATCGACCCATAATTACAGGCAACATATACACGAATCCCCCTGAAGGAGATCGGTAATCTAAGATGACGTCCCCTGGCCCCTCAGTCTCTTGGGAAAAAGTCCACTGGGAGAAGGAGGTGACCGATTTCCAAATATCACAGACGCTGGCTTAAAACAACAGAAATGCTCCCCTATGCATGCACACCCTGGGGCTCCCCCAGAAAGTGGGCTCCCCCGCCCAATGTAGGCAGATCCCCAGAGGCTGGCAGGAACAGACCTGCACAAGTAAAGGCAAACTCGGGGGAGACCAAGAGCAGAGCCTCCTGGCACCCAGGCTCCAGGGGAGGCAGCTAGCCACAGTCCAAAGAAAAGGAGGCCTGGGAGCCCCAAGCCCTGTGAGCCCCAGGGGACACCTATAAAGGACAAGTGACCACTCAGAGGTGTTCTGACTCCCTGGGGCCGAGTCCCTGGGTGCAGCAGTCCCCTGGCCACACTTGTGTCCATGGCATCCTGCATCATGGGCCTGACCAGAACGGGGAGCCCCTGGTCCCTTAGCTGGTGACAGAGCTGCGAGCTGCTGAGCTCAGCTGATGAGGTACAAAGCTGGTCTTGGGAGGACAAGAAAGTAGCCCTGCAGCACACTGCCAGGTTCTCCCGCCAGTACTAAAAGCAACTGGCTACCCTCTGTCCTCCTCCATGCTGGACCAGGCTGGTGAGGTAGATGGGGGTAGCCAGCAAAGGACAAGCGGCAGTTCCTCAAGATCTCGGAGAGAAACAGGTCTATGGCCCACGGAGCTTGACCCTGGGGTCAGTGACCCAGGCTAGGACACTGGGAGGCAGGAAAAGCAGTCAGAAGACAGGAGCTGGAGTCTGGGAGGTCAGCAGGGATCTTCCGAATGCACACATGGAAGGAGACTGAGGGCAGTGAGAACTGCTCAAGGAGGCAGGATATAGGGAGCTGAGGGAGCAGGAACAGAGTATCTCCTCCGCCCTTACAAACAGCGGAGCCAGGGGATCCCAGTGGCTGGCCTCACCCAGTCTATCATCAGCCCTCCTCTCCTCACGGGAACCCACCCCTCGCGCACCCCTATACCCGGAATCCCTGATTGTCCCCTTCCATTTTCCTAGCCTATCTTCTTTTCTCTTTCTTCTGACCCAGTCCTACACAGACCCCTCCTCAGTGACACTATCCGCACTTCAGGTCCTACAGCCCGTGTGATCACAAATGGCCTGAGAGGGCCCAGATGGTTCTCTACCGGCTACACACAACCTGGTCCCCAAAGCGGCCAGTCCTCACCAGGGCCAAGAAGAGAAGGAACAGGCTGGGGATGGAAGGGCTTTGCTTCGAGCAGCTGAGAGCCTCCTCCATCTGGTTGGCAGGCAACTCTCACTGTGGCTTGTCCTTGAATCACATCTTGTAAAAAATCATTTGTGCATTTGAATTCAAAGCCCCTCCAAACGGTATAAACACCACCATGCTGAGTATCATAAAAACCACATTGAGCATTTATGGAAACTCAAACATGTGTATTAACATATGGCAGGAATTTCACTCACTGTGTCTTTTTAGCGTTGGACTGATGCACAGGCATCTGTGCTAAAGTGCTGAACAGAACCCACAGAACAGAGAGAGCAGAACGAGGAAAGGCTGTCGTGAAGCTGGGGCCTTTGCCAGGCTGCAGGATCGGTCCCCAGCAAAGGGTGGCAGCTCTGGCACAGGCAGGCCTTGAGCATCACGGAGCAGGACTGAGGTATACACAGGAGCAGCCCCAAGGCAGCCCTTCTCCACACCCAGTCTTTCTCTCCCCCCCACCATTTCTTTTCCTCCTGCCTTAAAGTAGTACATGGGTGTCAGGAGCTGGAAAGAGGAAGGACAAGGACCAAGAAAAGACCCCAAGTCTTTTCTTCCATCTCCTGGCAGGAAGTCACCCAGTCCGTGCCTTTTAGCCCACAATGGAACATTCTCATCCGCTTCTATGGAGACAAACAGCAAAGTGGCCCTGGTGACTGTCTAGGGGCTGCAGCCTCCCCTGTGACCCCATCTATCCTTCCTTTGGGGAGTTTGCGTGGTTCTAGGGCACATGAGGACCTGCTCTCTGGGGCCAACTCCTCCTTCTGGATCCTATTCCCGGGAATGGCCAACTTCCTCACAGCACAGAGCTTTCTGCTAGTCAGTAGCTTCCAGAGGACCCCTCATCTTGGCAATTGGGGGCTGCAAAAGCCCTAATGCGATTCCCTAGGTCACACGTAGTATGAAAGGCTGCAAGTGGTGACTTTCTAGTCACTCTGAATGGCTTTGAAGAAATAAGGTAGCCTTGCAAATAGCTA
This sequence comes from Petromus typicus, assembly GCA_004026965.1. Lineage (NCBI taxonomy): Eukaryota > Metazoa > Chordata > Mammalia > Rodentia > Petromuridae > Petromus > Petromus typicus. The sequence goes on along the minus strand of PVIR01028645.1, from coordinate 6,465 downwards.
CTGGTCTAGTCTGAGCTATGCTTTAGATGAAATGACAATTAAAAAGATACTTTGCTTTAAACTGGGTGTAGTGATACACTTATAAATTCCACCACTCTGGGAGGCTGAGGCAGGAGGACCACAAATATAAGCCTAGCCTGAGCGACTTAATGACACCTTGTTTCAAGGTAAATAAATAAATTTTTTAAATGGGCTGAGAATGTAGCTCAGTGAGAGGCTCTGGGTTCAGTTCCCTGTGCTGGGAAAAAACAAAGTACTGTAAGTGACTTTAATATCATGTTCCTGTAAGAAGAGCCTTTAAACCAATCCTTTTAGAGACCATTCTAAAAGGTGACACAAAGGACACTGTCTTATATCACAGAGGCTTGTGGGTCGAGGACTCTGTAGCAGATTTGTTAATCTAATCACTTGAACAAAAAGAATGGGAGAATTTGAACCCCAGCACTTCATAGTTTTAAACCTGAGGCCATCTGACTGGGGTCCCTCTGAGTCTGGCAGTGGTGGTGAAAAGCCAGGACTCAGATGGTGACTACAATACTGTCTGATTCTGTACCTGCTAGCCACCAAGAGGGGCCATTCCCAGGAGGGTGCCTCTGGGCCCTTGGGTTCTCTGGTCCAGGGCTGAGCAAGTCTGCCCCTCGCAGGTGACAGGACCTCAGCCTGCAGCAGGGAAAGGTAACCAAGCTGGTAGGGAATGGACAGCCACTATCCATTCTTCTTGACAGCAGCTCTCCAGTCCACCTGGATGGCTGGCTCAGCACAGTCTTATTTCTGGTTTTGTTTTTGTTATTTGCACTACTAGGGATACATCCCAGAGGTTTCACCGTGAGCTACATCCCCTGCCTTTTTTATTTCTTATTTTGAGATAGGGTCTCGCTAAGACAACTAAGATGTCCAGGCTGGGATCCAATTTACACTCCTCCTGCCTCTGCCTCCCAGAGCTCTGGGATCACAGGGATGCACAATGATGCTCATCTCATGGCATGAGACAGACTACAAACTGCTGACCGGGCCCCCACTGTATCTATGGAAGAATAACAGGGAATCCCAGCCTCACGGGGAAAGAAATTAACTCACTACCCTCCTACTCATGCAGAGGCTCCCAACTACACCCAGACAGTGTACAAAAATGCTTTCATGCTCATTGCCTCAATTGTGATAAGCAATCACAACAGGAAGGCGTGTCTTGACCATACCCTTGTTGTGCTGGAAAAAACTGAGAGTTGAAATGACTAGCTGAAGGCCGCATGCCTGGTGGGTGACAAAGTGGAACTCCGAACTGTGAATAGTATGGTCAGAACCCTGGCCCATGGTTTCTCTCTCCCACCAGAAGACCCCAAATCTGAAAATCTTGTTGCTCAAAGGGTCCCACCCCTTCCCTGTCTTGTGGGTACTGTCTGGGTGCTTGCTGTTTCCTATGAGAAAGCCTCCTCTCTTGCCAACTATCAACTCATTCTAGCATCCCAGAACTTGACAATGAGACAAAATCATATCTAACTTTCCTTTCTTGTTTTGATAAAAATCCAAGCTGCAAAGACAGAGTCAGAGATCACAAACAGCCCTCTATCCTGCCCGGAGTTGGGACAGGATCTCTGGCTCAGTAAGAGACAGACTGGATTTCACAGCCCCCTCCTCTTTCTTCCCCTTAAGTCCTCATCCTTTTTTGCAGTAGTGAGGATTGAACTCAGGGGATTCCCACTGAGCTACATCCCTAGTCCTTTTTTGTTTTCGATTTAGAGACAGGTCTCACTAAATTGCTAACTTGCCCAGGCTGAGTCACACTTGTGATTCTCCTGCCTCAGCTTCTCAGAGTGCTGGGATGGCAGGCATGTGCCATCCAACAAGCCTGGCTTCTTTCCTGTTTCTCTTTAAAAGAAAAAAATTAAAAAAAACAGGGAGCAGAGGTGCAGAGCACAAACAAGCTACTACGAAAGATGAGATGATACCCCTTTGTCACCATCCTGGTATTTTGACGTCCAGATATGGCAGCCCAGTGCTTGCGTTGGCAAAGAAAGTGGGGTAATTGATCTACCTTACGACATCCATCAGAATGTGCCCCTCCCTGCTTTAATTTCAGCCTCAGGTGTGGAGAGGCGGGCAGCTCCATGAAAACCAAGAAAACATCCTTCCGTTAACCTGGGAATTGATGATGGCTCTGGCCTTTCCTACTCCTACCAAGGCACCTGGGCTGTCCAAGGGTCATTTCAGATGAATCTTTCCCAGCTTCTTCCTGCAGGAAAAAGTGGGTTAGATGGTTTTCTGTAATACTCAGTCTGGGGTGACCTTGAGAAGCCTTGGTGTGGCCCTAGAAAAAGATTCAGAGTCAAGTGCATGGGAAGGGAAAGGTGAATGTGGGGTGGGACAGGGTACAGGTGGTTGTGCCTCTGCCATTTATTTAGTGTCCTGGTGTGGGAGAAAGAGCCTCTCTTGACTCCAAGGTGGTTCTGGGCAGCCTCAGGAGAAGCATGGGGTGAAGCCTCCGACGTGCATGGGGTGTTCACAACGGTAGCTTCAGGGTACAGATGCCCTTGCCAAGAAATCTTGATTCTTATGCAGAAAGCAACAGTGGGCTCCACTCCCTTTCTTGCTGCAGAGTAAGTAGCAAGGAGGGCTGGAGGGACTTTGCAGACCATTTAGCCGGTGGACACCATTCCAAGGTCACAGTGTGTTGGTAAAGAGGCCATACCTGACGCCGCTGCCTAGGTGACCTTGGGTTTCACTGCCTCCTCAGTCTACTGCTCCTTAAGGAGACCCTACAACTGTCCCCCCAGCACCCTGCAAGTCCCATCAGCCCTCTTCACAAGTCCAGAGGAAGCCCGGGAGGGTGCACGTTTGCTCTAGATCACAGTGACATCTAAGAACCCACTGGCACCTACTTTCTGTGGGGACAAGCCTTTGTGTCGGGAAGTGGACAGGAGTGAGCGCATTTATAATCAGAGAAAATGCATAAGTAAAAAGAGGTGCTTGTTGGCACTGGCTGGTTCACAGTCAGTCACACACGTCTCTGGGTCCTTCCTGAGCAGGCAATGACATCTGGTAACCCCATTGTCTGCTATCTGCAGGGAAGAAAGTGTTAGACACGAGGGGCAGATGGAGTTTGCCTAACGTGTCTGTTCTCTTCCTTTCTGCCTTTTCAACTCTTCTTGGGAATGCAGCAAAATAGCAGCTGTTCATCATTTCATGAATAAAGAACTATGTAAATTTCAACTATGAAAATGTGTTGCATTTCTTGTGGGCAAAGTGGTATACGCTCCCTCTCCACCTCTATTTCCATCTTGTGTGCAGCCTGGAGCTGCTCGACACTGAGTGACTGACTGTTCTCTCTCCCTGTGGCCGGAGCCTGAGGTCCAGAGGTCCAGATCCCAGGTGCTGATAAAGTTCCATGGCCTCTGAGCGGGATGACAGTCTCTCTGTGTTACTTTTACCAATCTGCAAGATGGGTATAATGAGCTTCTTTCACTGAACACTGTGTGATAGCCATGTCCCGTGCATGCACTTCTGGCAACCCTTGTTTGGGCAAGGAGCCTGAGTACATGTACAGTTTTCTTCTTAGATGCTGCAGGAGACTAAACTCCCTAGCAAAGAAGTCCAGCTGTGTTTGTGCAGCCACCAGCACCCTGATTGGCTCTAAACAGACACCTGTCATTCTGGAGCCCCCCTCCATGTCCTCTACTCTGGGCTTTTGGAAGCTTTCTGGACACTACATAGCACTATGGTCTTTCTAGTTCATCTCAGAGATGGCAGAACACCCCACTCATTATGGGGGTGTCATAGAGGAGAGGTTCTGAATGCATCATAAGGGAATTCATAGCAAGGACCAGTAAGTAGATGCTCCCTTGAATTCAATCTCAGCTCCTCGGAAGGAGCAGTTTTCTGGAAGCACTTTAGAGGGCAGAGGGCAGACACCTAGTAGCCATTAGTCAGGGGCTGTGAAAAGCAACTCTCAGGCCTCCCTGTGTACCTAAGTCACCTGAGGACTTTGGGAAATACAGACTCTGGCTCCAGTTCTGCAAGAAGTAGTATCAGACAGAGAATCAAGTGGAGCCAGCTTACTCTGGATGGATTAATACTTCAAGATCAATACTTTTATAGGAGGGAGCAGGCTTGAGTTGGAAGAAAGATTAACTTCTTTCTATGAAGTCACAGAAAAAAGGCTCATGAATCTTTTGGGATCATCTATGGAACTAGGGTCAGTGGTCAGAGTTGTTTCCCCTTGGGAAATTAGGCCTTTAGATCCCTGTATTGACCAGCCTTTGGGACACTGACTGTCCTCAGGGTAAGGCCTGACTGTGAGTGAGTGAAGAGGCTTGGAGAAGAGCCAGCCTTGGAAAAGAACTTTTTTCTTTTCTTTTCTTCCTTCTTTCCTTTCTCTCATGCTTCAGCACTGAGGATTGAATCCAGGACCTCATGCATCCTAGGCAAGTACTCTACTTCTGAGCTACATCCCTGGCCCTGGGGATATGCTTTATGCTTTGCAATATCTCCATTATTGGACATTTCTGGCACAAGAAGGAAGGTAATCTTTGAATTTTTTCCCTTTTCAAAAAGTTTTTAAAACTGAGATAAAATCCACCTAACATAAAACTCAGTCCTCCTTATTTTAAAATTCTCCCCCTCCCCACTGTCTCACTTGAAGACATTTGGGTATAAACCTCACTCTTGAAGCAGCAGCAACAGACAATAGAGACATAAAGATCAATGGCAAGTTTTACAATGACAAGAATAATTACAGCAAGGGGCTGTCTTGCTACCGACCGGGGAATTGGCAAAGTCTCTCTGTGTAAGGACATGGGATTCTCACCAAAATTATGATGCATCTTTTGTTGGCTGTGAGCTTATACCCCTAAAAATCACTGGAGTGCAATCAAAAGAGATGGGCTGTTCCTTTGAGTATTCTTTCAGCAACCAGGAAGTAAACTGACTTTAGGAATTCCTGCAACTTAAAAAAAAAAATACACAATGTTCTGTCCTACCAATGAAAGCAAATTGGATCATCAAGTTAGCTGAGTCACCTGATAAGTTGCAGTTTAATGCCACCTTCTAATACCCAGAGTTCCTATCGCTGCATCAAATTAAGTAGAAAAACAAGTTTAAAAAATCCTTAAATAATTATGGAGGTGGGCAGAGTTTTTTTGTGATCAAAATAGTTGATAAGACTTGTATAAGAAGTGAAAAACATCTCATATAAAAATTTAATCTGAATGTTTTTGTTGTTAAAAATCTCATGTGAATCATGAATTATGAAAAACACGATGGGGAAAGCTGTGAACAAGTTGATTCAAGTATCTGAGGCATCCGATGATCTCATGCTCCGGTCCAGCTTGGCTTCTGGGACTGTTAGGATTTTATCAGGTTCACAGCTCGCTGATGGCCTAATGCTGGCTCCAGGCCTCACCCAACTCTTTTTCACCGGCGCCAGATGTTTGGGAAACATTCAGGAAATTGTGGAAAACCAGAGCTAGGCTGGTCACTCATGACCACAGTGCCTGACGTTGGTCTTCCATTCTGTTTTATTTCTCCCGGTACTAGGGATTGAACCCGTGTTCTTCTTCTCCCTAAACTGCATTCCCAGCCCTCCTCCTTTTTATTTGGAGACAGAATCTCACTAAATTGCTTGCCCCAGGTAGGGCTTGAATTTATGATCCTCCTGCCTCAGCCTCATAGAGTACTGGGATTATACATGTGTTCCCACTCTTAAATACAAAGAAAAAGAGGCCTTGAACATAAGCAGCTCAGAAGGACTGACTTCAACCTTAAGACCCTAGAGATTTGACTCTTTGCTGAGAAATGAACCTGGCTCCTTTCTTCCTTCTTGAATTCGTCAAACATTTATTAAAATACCTGGTATATGCCCGGACTCTTGGTGATGAGAATGCAAAGAGAATAAGGAAACAGAGTAACTGAACTATAGTGAGACCCTAAGTCTTCTAACATCTATTACACATGAAAGTGAAGTTGGCTTCTAGGGTAGACTCTTTGCAACAGTTTGTAGCAATCAGGGAAGGGAAAGCAGAGGGTCTGGATTATTGTCCTCAGCCTTTCTCTTTTTCTGATGAGCATCCAAAGGCCAGTTCTGCGATGTCCACTTCCATCATATCACCACCATCTAAGACCTAGAAGCCACCCAGGGCATGAATGAAGCCATGCAGACTTAATTTCTGTATCACTTTCTAATTCCCTTTTCTCCATATTACCCAAAAGCACTCTAGTAGGAGGTACTGAATGTAGAAGCTTGTAACTATCCTGATCTGTGGGGTCACCTTTTCAATGAGGGCACCCTGGAGCCTGAACTCCTTGGAGTCTGGCCTAGAGGATCTGAGGTGATTTCAGTATATCAAAATGGAACTGTTGATTAGTCCTCCAAGAAGGGACATCTGGGTAACTACACCTGGTGCTCAGACCCTTGACATACATTACCTTATTCATCTCCCACCACAAGTTTTAAGGTAGTCCTTTCTCCAGATT
>PVIR01028644.1:0-21799 GCA_004026965.1 Petromus typicus | reverse complement strand
GGTGTGGAGACTCACGCCCAGCAGCAATCAGTACCGCATACCACAGTGCCGGGTGTGGTGGCTCACGCCTGTAATCCCAGCACTCGGGAGGCAGAGGCAGGAGGATTGCTATGATGTGAGTTTGAGGCTGAGCTCAGGGCCAGCCTGAACCACAAAAGTGAGACCCTGTCTCAAAAAAACCTAAAAAAAAAAAAAAAAAAAATTGACTGATTTCCCACACTATGAATTACCTAATAATAACATAAACAGGGAAAATATGGCAGTACACATATCTACAAAAAAATGTGATTTTTGTGGCTTGTTTAAACTCTCTGCATTTACAAGATGTTCACATTAATATAAATATTGCAGTATTTTTCCAGTTTGCTATTCTTTGAAAGAGCGGAAAACACAGTATTCTTTCCTATTCATTAAACATTTTTCATGACTTGTTCTGATTCCTCCACCTTTCCTTTCTCTGGTCCAATAACCCAAATTAAACAGCTCTCTAAGAGGTTTCTATGAGTTTGGGGTGCACCTGCATAATTCACTCATGGAGGCGGCACAGTAACCAGTAGGACTATCTGTGGGTCATACTGTGTAACACCTGAAATTCTTCCTGTAGATAGAGGACAAAGTAATGGGAAAATGGCGAGGCATAAAGAGCTTAAACCTTCTCACAACTTGAAAGAATTTCTTATGGCTGTGACCCGATTAAAAGATAAAGTTTTCTTGGAAAGCCAGCCAAAAGGAATAGGCCCTGTGGACTATGTGCTGACATCACACCTGTTCCCTGTATGCCTGTGAGTCCATGGCCAGGGTACCTTGCTCCAGCTGACAACAGCGAAAATTCTTGGTGCTCTTCATTCCTTCCATTGGCTCTTGGGGCCATATTTCTTTTGCACAGCTCACCACACTGCATTGTTTAAAGAGCTACAACAGCCCAAGAGTGTATTCAAAGACAGAAGACCAGAGCTCACCCCAACATCCTGCCTTCTGCTCAGTGACTTACTTCAAAAACAACTAAAAGTTTACAGATAAAGACCAAAGATTTGCTAGCAATGAGTTCAACGATCGTCTGTCTCTTTCCCATTCACAGTATCTTAATACTACTAGGTCAAATATTATGGCTTAATTTTCTTTGCTTGACTCTGTGATAGAGATCAAAATTATACTATGAAAATATGAATGGCATACTGAGATAAATAAATCCAGAGCTTCCCACCTTTCCCAAATGGAGAGGAGGCCTTGGCTTTTGTCTGTGGCACCCCTCCCTCTCATTTCCCTTTGCTCCCTTTGCCCAACAACAAACTCAGATAATGTGCTTCAGTGTTGGCCCTTGCTGTGGAGCTGCCACTCTCCACTCCAGCATGGGTGCAGCCTGAGAGTGCCATGGCCCACCCTGGCACTACAGAGGCCACCACTGCAGTGTCAATATTGGAAGTCAAAGATCTGGTCCCCTTCTTGAACACTGGACCCTCACGCTTAGGCTTCCATAAGATTCTTTGGTTTCCATTTCTTTTTTTTTTTTCACTGACACAGACCTGAAACTAATATGTAAGCTACTCTCCCAACCTTCTCTTGGCTTTAGTCGAGGGGGCTCCCTCCTGTGTACTGACTGCCTTGTACTCCAGCACAGTCCTGATAAAATAAAGACATGTTTTGATGTTTCTGTGAACCTGCTCATGATTTATTTCTCTCTGAAGTCCTGTAAATACCTGGGAATCTTATGCAAAGCCATATGGACAGAAAGGTTGCTTCAAAAGGAAGAGCAATAAACGTTAGGAGCTATTAGCACCGAAGAGCTCCAGAGACCAACTGCCAATAAATAGCAGCAGCAGAAAGCGGACCTTGCCAGCACAAGTGGAACCTGCCAGCACAAGCCAGCGTGGCATCATGACAGCAACGGTGACCAGCAGCAGGCTGTGCCAACTGTCAGCACCCAGTGTCACCTGCACTTTGCCAGTCCCTAGTTTCCATCTGCAGCTGGCTAATTGGCAACAATAGCTAGTTGAGTTTGTTAATGCTTGGATTAACCGCGTCCTTGTCATTGTGGAGGTCACCATCTAATCTCCCCCAATGCCATAGGGCAAGGCCCCAGTAGAGCTCCTAATAGTCAAGTGACACTGCAGAGATAACTAAATTCCTTAGGATATAAGAGTACAAAGAAGCTATGCTAATTTCTTTTTAAAACATGTGCTGAATGTCCTCCCTGTGAGAAGCTCGTGAAATATATGTAGATTGAAGTAACAGGTGTAATTCAGTCTTTGCCAGTAAGAAACGTAAGAGCCTGAGAGGGAAAACTTATTGTGGTTGGTTAATATGGGACTTCAGACCTTACTCTACCCTCTATTCCATCTTGTCTTCTACAACACATAACTTCATATCCCCATAACTGCCCCATTTCTGTGAAAATTCAGGGCAAAGCAACACAAATTTCCCTCTTGATTACTAAAGCTACTATGATTATTATTTATTTATCAATACAAATTGGTTGATTGGCTTTTTAAGTGTTGCCTATATAACTGGATTATGGCATTGCTAGTTGGATCAAGACTTGATCAAAAACAAAAATTACTATTGAAATAGTAAATAGTGAAGATACTGAAAAGCAAAAGTGTATTTCCTTAGTAATTATTAAATAGATAAAATTGTAAGATTATTTGAGGAAAAATGTTAAAAACTGAGAAGTAGGGAAATTTTTTTAAAAAGCATAAAGAAGTAGGATTTATTTGTGGGGAAGATGTTGGTTACAGGAAATTATAAACATTTGGGCTGTGTAAATAAAATACTTGTGATACATGATTACAGTATTAAGCAGATTGGGAATAGGATCAGAATGCATGGGTTGGGCTCACTGATGCATTTATCTGCCAAACCAATAGGCTAACTAGTCTCTCAAGTCCCATACAGATTTCATTCTAAATACCCATGGTTCTAATGCTCCTTGTATTCCCTGTAGTGTTCTGTTTTCCTATGGAAAAGAATTACTCAGATCACTCATTCTATTATAATCAGTTGATGAGGACTATTAAATCCTTTTTAGTTCACTCCAAGCACTGATAAAGACTAAGTAAGCCTTCCTATTGAGGATGATTGTAAGACACAGAATGATTATAAAAGTTGATTCTTGTTGAAAGGCCTTTTTAAAATCTCACATTAGAAGAAAAATTTTACTTGAGAATTTTATTGATATTTTATGTGAATAAGAAGGTTATGTGCATAAAGTGTATAAATATATTACTACTCAAATTTATGATCATTCTCAGTTGTCCCAGCTGAGTTTTTTCCTCAAGTCATCAAAGCCATCATTCTGTTTGCCCCAGACAGAACATTTTGACTCTGCAGGTGTCATGACACACACTGCAGATTGGGCCACGAGTGGCCTGTCTCACGTAGTTGTCTCAAAGTCACCACCATCCACTTGTTAAAAGGCAGATAGGTGATCTTGCTGAAGATCTGCTGAATTAGAATCTCTGCATTTTCAGCAAGCTCCTCGGAGTGACACTAGCTGGCTTTTCCGTCAGCTCTGATGAGAAGTTGCACAAATGGATGCAGACTGCTCACGGCAAACACAAAAAGTCTAGCACTCACCACACGACTGGTCCATTCTGTTTTGTTCCAGAGATGACTTAGCAGCTCAGAATGTGGAGCTGCAGGATGAAATCCTGAGCAAATGGGAATTGTGTTGTAAGAGTTATAAAAGAAGGAAGAATTGGAGGAGGAGGAGGCAGAAAAGAGGTTCTCTCTGAGCTCTGGGATGCTTTCTGAAGAGATTCAGGAGAGATATGGAGGGGATAAGTTTTCTTCTTGGCTGGTACATTTAACTTATGCATGCTTAGTATTATTATTATCATTACTTTCAGATTTTTTTTATTTTGTTTACTTTCAGGTTTACCGTTGAAATCTGTATGACTCATGAGGTGGACCACATCATGGACCCCAAAGTCTCATCCTCAGAACCCTTGCATGTGTTATTTGTCCAAAGAGCTTTGGACAAGTGACAAAGACCAAGATCTTGCAATGGAGAAATGACCTGGAATTACCCAGGTGGGCCCATTGTCATCACAAGAACCTTTAGTAAAGGAGTTCAGGGTAAACAAGGAAGAAAACACAGCATGGTGACAAAGAGCAAGAGAAATTAGAAGTGCCCCTGACTTCAGAGAGGGAGATGGTGCCAGTATCTGATGAGCCTGGCAGCCCCTGGGAGACTGGAGAGTATGGAAGTGACTTCTCAGAGCTGCCCAAGGAGCCATCTGTGCATGTCTTGACACTTACACAACGTGAACAAATTTTTACTTCTGACCCTCAGAACTCTAACATAATCCATTTTAGTTATTAAATGATGCTTATATTTTGATAAGATAGTATAGGAACAATAACAATCATAAAACTGGTGCTGACAAAAATTAATCACTTAACAGATTATATATATATATATATATATATATAAAATTAAAATATCATACCTTATATACTTAATCAATAAAATATGTGACATAAATATTGGAAAATAATCACCAGTTGCCAATGACTACATTTCTATTTTGTGCCATGGGTTCCTTGGGAAGACCGATGAATTCTACCTGACTATCTTCTCTTAATACATAAATCAACACCCATGAAAACAGAAACTAATTACATTGTGACATTGTCCTTAACCCTAAATTAAGTGCCTTTGAGATAAGGTAGAACTCATTTAAATGAGGAATAACCTGGTTTGTTGAGTAAAAAATTTCACTTACTTAATGATGAACATGAAGCGTGTGCAAATGAGGAATCTTGCTCAGTAAGAGTGAATGTGATTGGGCGAATCTCACCAAAAGCGCGACAGTGTCTGAAACACCTTCAAGCATGATCTGATCCCCACTGAGCAGTGAAAAGGCCTTTCTTTTCCACCTGTAACCAAACAATACAACAATACATCTACCTGAATTAAGAAAGTTCTTCTATGCTTTTCTCTAACTGCACTACTCATTGCTGTTGGTTTGTATCTGTAGAATTTACTTTTTTTAAAAATTCAAATCTTTATTGGTACATTATATATTCACATCATGGTTATATTCAGCATTGAGAATTTGTCCTAGTATATGACACAACTTAATTCTCCTTTTTTCCCATTTCCCTATCTACCCTACAACCCCCTGTCCCCTATTTTATTTCCTTTTTTATTACCATCACAGTATTTTTCCCCTCATTACTTACCCTCTACATCCCATTTCCTTTTCAATATTTTCTATTTCACAATATCTACTATATATTCTCAAATTCACTTATATTTAAAATTTATTTTTGATAGTTACATCATATGCAGCTAGAAGAAATTCTAAGCAGAGAAGCCTACTCAGATTACATGCACAAATATATATATGTATATATATATTTGTGTATATATATTATATATATATATATAATATGATTAAGCAAACTTAAATGAGAGAAAACAGCTAATGTCTACACAGAAAAAAATAAAATTAACTCCTCACTTCGTACTTCATATTAAAAACTATCAATGGATTATACAGCAAGATAACAGTACAGATGAGTAAAACCGATGTAAATGTACATATCTGTTTATGTGATGGAAATGTCCAGTGGCATCCTAATCAGAGATGTAAAGAGAAAGTTGATAGACAAAACAGTAGAAATGTTCGTTAGAAATAAAAATTGAGATAAAATTATATGTATCATTTTAGAAAACATTACATGGAATTGTGTTTAGAATTTTAAAGTGTTTAAAAATGTTCATGAGAAGGATAAAGGAAAAATGGAAAAATAAGTTTAAAATAAGTATATAAAAATCATATGAATGCACTTTTGCTAAATTCCATTTTAGTGTTACTCAGTGAGCAGAACAAATTAAGACAGAAGTTAACAGAAAAATGCTTTAAGAAAACTTAATTTCTACAAGTAGGATAAACGGTACATATATTTGTTGTTTATTACATATGCCTATGGCATAAAAACTCTTATCTCAGTTTTCACAATTGTTCTGGGAAGAATTGTTGGAGATAGGTAAAAATGTTCCTTATCTCACAAAAAAGGTTACATGCAAAGACATTCATCTCCAGAAGAGAATAATAGGAAGAAGCTTTTTAAAGGAGTGAAATGTTCTCATATCTTATGTGTAAAGAGCAATCTGCAGAAGAGAAATGTGAGCGTGCACATATGCAGACAAAAGGCGAGAAGAGGTGACCAAAATATCGTGAGCGACTTCTGCTTCCAGGCGAGATGGAGCGACAGAGCAGACTGCGCCTCCCACGCGACCTAACTAAACATGAAAACAGAATATGTGAAACCTCCTTCGTCAGAGTGAAGGTGAGTAGACAAAGAGCAATTTCTGATAAATGGGGGAAAAAAGAACAAAATGAGCCTGAAGATCTGTCTACCAACCTCTCGGAGAAACGTTCAAACCTTAGAGTCCTGAGATATGGCTGTGAATCCAGGCTCCAGGCAGCATGTTTGAAACAGGCTTCCCAGAGGATGAACAGCAGACCTCCAGGGGCTTTGCATAAGAATTCAGGAAACCATGACTCCTCCCTAACTCCCATGAGGAATCTACCTGGAGCCGGAGAAATGACTGGACTCAGAGCACGGGGAACTTCCTGCAGCTCAGATGGGGCTGAGACAGAGCTGCAGGACAGAGCTGCAGGACAGAGCTCTCCTACAGGAGAGTAGGCCCTTGGCAGAGCTTGTGAGGTGCAGATGGTCTCAGGCCAGTCGAGGGGACGATTATCCCTGCAGAACAAGAACATCTGCCTTGCCCCAACAAAGCTTTAGAAGAAGATGGGAATGGAGGGAAGTGTTTCCAAATAATTTAACCATGAATAATACTAAGTTCCAGATGCCCAGAGTGCAGAAACATGAACAGTGACACTGGACCTTTCTGTTGTTCTGTGTCCAGTCAAAAATGAAATATTACCCATAACGAGAACAGAACTTAGTCAACTGAAAGAGATCCACAAATCATGAAGATTACAGGGTTAGCAGACAAGAAAATGAAAATGATTTTAACCACTGATCCCATATATCCAAATAGATAAATATGTATTTTTTTAAATAGACTCATGATGATATGAAGACACAAATTAAACTTCTGAGTTAAAAACTAGTATCAGTCATGAAAACCAGACTGAATGGGATTCAAAGCAGAGCTGACATGGCAGAGAAAAGATGAAAGAAGTTGATGCTGTTTGCTTGGCTTTCTGTCACTACTGTGGCAAATTACCACAATCTAAATGGCATGAAGACACAAGCACACATATCAGTGCACCTTTATGTGTGCACTGTAGGAGGTTTGAAGACCAATCGAGGTGTCATTGGACTCAAATCAAGATGCTGAAAAGGTTATATTTGTTCTAGTGGTTTTTGAAGAAAATCATTTTTCTTGCCCTTGGAAATTGTAGAAACCGCCTTCATATCTTGGCTTTGGCCCCTTCCTTCTATCTTCAGACAGAAAAGACAGATGAAGCCGGTCTTATCCTGCATGTCTTCAATCTATCTTTCTACCTTGCTTCCAGTTTACACAATTCATAAGCTTTGATTTATCTTACTAGGACAACTTTCCTATTTTAAAGTCATCTGAACAGTGATAATAATTCTGTCTTCAATGTTAATTCCTTCTGCCATGTAATAAAGCCTATTTAAATGTAAACAGATTCTGAGATTAGGATGCAGACACTTTTGAAAGGCCCTTTTTCTGCTGGCTACAATAATATAATGATATGTGCAAAGTAGAACACTGGAAGAAGAAAAGACTGAAAAGAAATAAATAACCCATCATTGAGCTGTGAGAAATATTTACAGAGCCTGAATGGAAATATAATTAAAGTCCCCAAAGGAGCTGTAAAGTGTACCTATATTCAAATAAATTATAATAATATTATATTTTAGGATTCCATTCATTAATCCTACAAATATGTACACAGCATCCACTTACAATGAACTATTCTGCATACTGGGAATCAGAGATACATCTCAGAAGCAACCAGTCAGCCTCCAAAGCAATAATGGGCATTTGCTGCTTTTGATGGAGTAGTTCCAAGATGTTTACAACAGGTGAGGCTTTGCCCTTCTACAACAGTGGTCTTGAGCAGGAGTCTCACTCACATGACAGAGAATTTCTGAGCAAACTTGAGAGGTGTGTGTGTGTGTGTGTGTGTGTGTGCGCGCGCACGCATGTGTACATACACACATACATGCATATGTGTCTGACCCAGAGGAAGAATGGGGGAGTTGACCAGAAACCGTATCTCTTCGCACACACATACCTGCTCTCGAGACCAGACGTAATCACACATTCAGTTTTCTTTGTGCCCAGTAAACGCTACATTTTTTTGCCACCACGTGGATTCCTCTTGGATACCAGAACATGTTCTGTAAGTTTCACTACATTTACATCTCAAGTTGAGTTTAATCTTCCATTCCAGGGCTTTTGAGATTTTTAGTCAAGAGACAGGACAGAGATTTTTGTTCATAAACCTGACACAAGTGCTAAGAAGTTCCATGACAGTGAAGAGGTTGAAAAATGGATAGACAGAGAGTCCAGAGAGGGATGGTTTAGGACAGCAGCTAACACCATTCACACTAAGGCCATGCCTCTGAGCACGGTTAAACACAACAGCTGTTTTTAAATTGTTTCCAGTATATTATGCATGTTTAGAGGTCATGGCTCATTCAATTTTATATCTTTTGTACCTTATAAAATATCTTCCAGGTATCAAGAGATTGTCAGTAAGAGATTGTTAACATCATAGCAACGTCCATTAATTTCAGGTAAGGCTTTGAGCTTCATTCTGAGCGTGTAAGTTATATCCCCAAATGATGGCTCTCACTTTCCAACTTTAAAAATTGTTGCAAAAGTACCAATTTCATCTAAGCATATTAAAGGAGATTATGAATCTCTTTTGATAAGCCAAGTGAAGAAAATATAACACTGTCCATTTTCTCTATGAGCTGTTTAAATATTTATAATTTAATCAATATGAGTTACATCTGAAATCCATAGCATTCTGATAATTTTACATGTAAAATTAGACCATTTTAGAAATAATCTAGATGGACTGATTTTAAGTTTAAACCTAAATACTCTTAAATAACTATGTTAATTTGTTAATAATTTCAACATATAAAGATAAAAATCACCTTTAATCCCAGCATTGAGCGAGGCTAAGGCAGGAAGACTGCAAGTTGGAGTGACCTGTAGACAACTTAGGCAGACCCTGCCTCAAAATTAAAATCAGAACAAACTGAGAATTTAGCTCAGTGAGACAGCACATGTCTGTCCCCAGAACCAGAGAAAACTAAAAGCTAGCAGTAGATAAATGTTGGTGAAACTTGAAATGTCTAATCCTCTCCTGCAAAAATTATTTCCCTTTGTGTTTACCTGAAATAATCTTCTTCATTTATGGAATCATATTCACAAGTCCTTGACAGTATTAGTCAGTCAGTTCTCACACCTGTTTTGTTGACACAAAAGTTGACTCCCTCAATTGTTCTTCATTTGCATTGTGTTTGTTTACTTGTTCTTTTTTTTCTCTATTTGGAGGACACTTGAAAACATTCAAACATCTTCCCCTTAGAATTGCCCTGTTAGAGCAACCTACAAAAGAGGTCACTTTCAAGACTGACTGCCTTCAATGCTATCCAGTAAAGTTTTCCTAAACTCTCCAAGCAGTGAGACTATCTCTGATTCTTCATGAACTGCCTTGGAGAAAAGTCATGTTTTACATATTCCCCTGGGGATGTCTAGCTGTGTTCCATCAAAGAAACTGATCTTGAAAACAGATGGGGAGACAGAAGCAGGAGGATTGCTGTGAGTTGATGCTCACTTGGGCCAGCCTGAACTGCAGAAGTGAGAACCTGTCTAAAAAAAAAAAAAAAAAACACACATGCACACTTTGGCCTAATTGTATTCCCAAGTCTGAGTGAATGAGCATCCCAAGCAACAGATAGAAATGCAAGTTGATCTTCCAGGTTTGGGCTGATGCTATTGCTTCCATCTTCCAAGGTCTGCCTATGTTGTCTCTTGGTGAGGGCATGCTTTGGACTCCTCCCTACCCCCTCAGCCATCTTCACACTGCTGCAAACGTGATGCAGCACCCAATGCTGGCTGCTGCAGAATTCAGAGTGTGTGGTGAGGCCTCCTGGGAGCAGGGCGTGGCTGATGCGGTCCATAATTGACACCATCTCCTTCCTCCATCCTCTTACCCATAACCACCTTATCAAACAATGCATCAAGATTATGAACTCCCTTGTCATAGAACAGATACCAAATTATGCAACTAATATTTTGTCTGCCAATTTATATTACTATGTTCACCCTTACCTCTATCTGCATAGAATTGTGGAATGAAATTTCACTCCTGATATGAAATCCTTCCGATGTTTTGATGTGGAAAACTGTCATTTATAAAAAGATATGTTATTTCCATGTTTAAAGATTCTCTGGACAGAGCAGCAAGACTAAAATCTCATTGAATTCTATCCTGAGCATAGAACTTGGTAATGATATTAAATTAGAAATAAATAATATGAATTTAATTTTATCTGATAAGATCTTAGAAATTTAACTCGCATATAATTGTGGACATATAATAAATAGATGAAATACTGTGGGATAGATTTAGCCAAGATCAGAGATCAGAGAGATCCCTGCTTAGGGCTATTATTTATTAAAGTTACATTTAGTCTCTTTGATCAGCTCATAGAAGAAATTATAAGATTTGCTGAGATACTTAACTCATCTAAAAAAATCAGTGCAAAGGAAAATAGAAAGTATGTTCTAATTTTGAGAACCAATATATTTTATGATAAAGTACTACTTTGAAATATGTGGATGTAGAAAATGAAAAATATTTGACTATTTCATTCTCAAAAAAGTTCCATTTTAGTTCTTAATTTAGTTAGAGGGTACACATATGTCCTGTTGCTAATTGTTTATTTAGAAAATAAACTATGTTAATAAAATTACTCCAAAGTGACTTTAAAGCCAACAATGTCTACATAACACTAATGCCTCTAAATATTTACAACAATGTATGACTGTCTTACAATGTGTCACTATAAATTACTGTAATGGTAATTCCAAAATATTCTATAAATGGGAAAGGTGACACACACAATGACACTTAGACAGCATATGATATGTGGCCCAATGAGTTAAGGAAATTTCCTTTTCCTGACACATTTCTGTACATTTTTATTGTGCATATGAACTGTGAAGTTTCTGCAACTGTAAAACACAAACCATTTCAGAAGCTGGTTGTATTATTAAGAGATTAAATTGGTTGGCAGCTAAGGCGAGATGTGAATTCTCTACGTTTATGAAATTAGAGCGCCGGTGCAGGCTCTGGGCGGAGAAGCACATCCGGGCACACAGACAGCTGTTTAATGAGGTCTTAGGTCCCCGCTCAGAGCCCGAAGGAAACCGGTGGTCAAAGCTAAGCTGACCCAGCGGAGCAAGGAGAGGAATTTGCGCAGATATGCCTGTTCCCAAGACCTCCAACTTTGAAAGGACGAATTAATGGCTGGAAAAGGTGTGTGACACCAGAATTTCTCACACTTTGGCACATTATTTGTCCCAAACCACAAAATAATGTGTAAGCACTTCGGGAAAATCTCAGGAGTGAAAGAAAGCCATTCCTACTTGCTAAAAAAAGGAGCTCACTATTTGTTACCTTGGAACAGTTCCATTCCTTCTCTTTGTGTGTGTGCAGAATTTGTTTTATAACTGTACAGTGCACAGCTCACCTTTCCCCTCGGCAGCCGTGCCTCGCTTCCGCACAAGAATTCACCAGAGGATCCAGCATATGTTAAGCAACCCACCATTTGGGGAAAAGACTCCAAATATTTTCCTTTTAAAATTTTACCTACATTATATTGTTCACAGACAAAAGTCGTCTTTTGAAAGGCATCTTGCTTTCCCGCTTGCACGCTGTTGCCTATCGGTTATACAGATTATGGGTTCCTTCCGGCAAGTTTGTGCCTGAACATAACGTACTTTAAATCACCACGCTATCACGCCGGCACCCACGCTTCGCTCTCTCCCAGTTACAAGTGGCTTTGGAGGGTTTTCAAGGTATATAATGTATCTGAACAGTATTCATGGCCCCCGCTACCATCCGCATCCCCTCCCTCATTCCCCTCTCTTCTCTCCTACTGGAGTTGATGAGGCGTCTTCCGTGTCGCCATGCAGTCGAAGCCCCTGGAACCGCAGGCCCTGCTACTTAACTTCTGGGGCTTCCCACAGGTGATGATTGTGACGATACGCATGGCGTTCATCTTCTTCCATGATAACCTTACTTAATTTGGCTTTTAACCGTGTCTTCTACCTTACATGGCCTGTGTGTTTTAACAGAAGTAAATTATCAGATGTCTGATTTTTAAGCTTCCTGAAAAGAGGAATTCAATCTCCCATTTCATATTATTTTGCTCCTGTGTCCAGAATACAAGTGAACTGAAAGCTGTAGCCCAACAGGGCTTGTGAGGGAAACAACCAAGATGAAAACACTCAGTGAGGTCAATGGAAGATGTCTTCTTCCAAAACCCAGCTTGCTTAATCCCCTCCCTCCTTCAGACATACATTTTTCTGTTTTCCTTACACTTGACAGTTACCACGAGGGTGCTGGTACTCTGCGTTTCACTTCCATTGATTTGCTCCAGAACCCAAGCACACAGCCAGGCGTTCACCTGTGTGTAAGTGGTATACACACACACAGAGACACACACACACATATATTTAGACTGTAAGTATTTTATTTGTGAGTAACAGTTTTTGTTTGGAGAGTCAAAAGGAAGGCTATTTGGAATTAATGTATAACTAAATTATAAATATTCTCATAATATACCAGTTTAAACAGTTTTTAGAAAATGAAATGAGTGACTCATTTACTGAGAGAATAACTTCTGTATTTTGGGTTTAAAAGTTCAATAGCTTGAAGACAGAGAAAAATCAAATGCACACAGTTTCTTCTATTGAGTTGGATCTAGCTTGGTTTCTTTGCCCTCCAAGTTCACTTAGGAGGACCTGGTAGAATTCTACACATAGAGTTCATACAAGGCCACATTTTCACATTCAGCCCCTTTTACAAATTTATGTGTCTATTTTTATTAGTCCATGTTTGTATTAAATAATGATGGCATTCAGCACTGGGGGTTGGTGCCTGGACACACATATCTTATTTTTTCATAGTTTTTTCTTTCCCCTCCCTTCACCATCTCTTTAATTTTTGTTCTCCTTCCCAATTCCAAAATATCTATCTCCTTCTTTCCTATCTTTTATTTTATTTTTCACTTATACTCTGAGATTCTTTTGCAAGAGAAACCATATACTATTAATGTTTGTATGTCAGATTTATTTCACAACATTATGGGATGAAAGCCCCTTTCTCAGCATTTTTTTCATATAATCTGTTAGACTACACGCTATGAAATATGTAATTAAAATAAATAAATTTAGCACTACACAACACATAAAATATGTCTGTGTTATCTCTCTTCAGAATAGATCATCACTGTTGACAGCTTCCATATCTTCCAATACTTCCAGTGCTTCCATATACAAACATTCAAGCAATTGCCCATCTGGTATGTAAGAATACAGACCCTCGCAAATTCGGAAAGTAGCCTCTACTTGTAGGATTTTAATTTTATCTACTGGGGCTAGAAAGTTGAGGAAATACATGTTATCCAGACAGCTTACAAGAATGTTCTCAACACCAGCTTACAACAATGTCTCAAGTCTGAGTCACGATTCACGTTTTCTCTTTCTCCCACATTAAAATTCGATAACATGTTTCGCTTTTCCTTAGAGGCACCAAGTGACATGAGCGGAAAGGGAAACAGAACACAAGAAAGCAAATGAAGTTTTCATTTGGGAGAATAATCTTCTACACTTATCGAAGAAATATGGTGGGACTCATAAGGTGAAAGGGTTGTCCTGAGGGCAATTCAGAAGAAAAATGTAAGAGCAGCCACCTAGGACTGCTGCCCTGAAAAACCACTCCCAAGTTCTTCTTCTGCTTAACTTTCTAATGAGGCTTAAAAGCACATGCTGACTGTTTAGGTTTTCTCTTCACCTAGTATAAATGAGATGGATTCTAATCTCGGAAGGTGTAAAAGGAAGATTCTAGAGACACTTCTTGAAAAAAAAAAACTGTAAAAAACATGAATGCCAGAATCATATATTTCTTGCTCAGAAAGTGATGCCTAGAATCGCACACCCATCACAGTAACATAGGTGCAGGTGTGTGTGTGTGTGTGTGTGTGTGTGTGTGTGTGTGTGCATGTGATTCTGCCTATTGGTCACTGTTAACTGTCAATCATTCTTGATTGATATAAAATCTTTTTGTAGGGTAAATGGCTCAAGAATATTTTTACATCTGTTGCTTTTGTGTGCTACTGCTGTCCATATTTCCAAATTACTAATTGAAAATCCCACCAGCTTAATGGAAAATGCCTATAACTCCAACACCCTGGGAGGCTGGGGCAGGAACATGGCAATTTTGAGCTCAGTGTGCACAAGTTTATAATTTGGCTACACCTGGGTCAAAATGAAATATTAAAAAAGGCTATAAATGTAGCTCAATACAAACACCCTTGTCTTTAAAAACCAATAACACACACACACACACACACACACACACACACACAAACACACACACACTCACTCACTAGTCCTTGGAATCAAATAAATATTTGTAGGGAAAATCTGAGAAAACTAAAAACTTCTAGTTTATTCTAATGTATTTACTCATACCATATAAAATTCTAGCAATTTGTTACTATATAGTAATGAATTTTAATAATGTATTTCTCTATAATTTTAAATTAAAGTACTCACAGTCTACAGCATTCCCATCTTTGTGATATTATTTATCCAGAGATTGTGCATTGATAATTAAATGATAAATATTAAACATCTCTAAAAATCAGTATCTTGGCATTACACAGAATTGGAAAACCTTTCATTAAAAATACCTTTCTATAAAAATAGCTTCCACTCTGGAAAATCTTTTGAGAAGTTTATCTCACTGTGAAAGCAACTTTTCAGGTATAATGAAAGAAAAAAATCATTTGTGGCTTTCACTAAAATCTACGACAGTTACTGAAAGATAAAAAGTTCCAGAGCCAGAGTAGTTTGTAGTTAGTTCTGGAAGATTACACTTTGCTTTGGTATTTTAAGGAAAAAAGACTGTCTTGAGTAGCGCCACACTGGTTAAATAAACTTCAAGAAGCAAGATACATTAAAGGAAACTGTCATTGCTATGCACTTTGTATAAGTAATTCAACTACTTTAAACTGTTTTCCAAAGTGAAGAATGCAGAGAATAGAAATTGCTGTCTGTGCCTTGAGTTTATTCTCTGTTAACCTTTCTCCGAAAAGACACTCCAGACATTATTTTCAGACAATTGTTTTGTTCAGAGAAACACTAAGAACAAATAAGCATTTGCACTCGAAGTGCAAAGAACATTTTAATGGAATTAGAAATAATTTTGCTTTGCTAGCTGTAGGGCTAACAAAAATAGCTAAAGAAAAACAGTCCCAAAGTGTGGTGAAAAGATATTTAGATTTATCGCTGAACTCCATCTGCTTTACTTAGACCTTTTCTTTCGCCAGCTGATAATAAATGTCACATATCCTTCCCAGCCCTGTCCCTGAAGGAGGAGTGTCTCTGTAGCAAGGCACGTGAAACTTTGTCTTTTCAAAAATGACAGAGTTTCCAAATAAAAGATTAAAGATCTAAGATGTTAATCCTTCAGAGCTGAAGAAAAGTTTCTACAACCTAGATACTCTCCTTTAGTGATAAATCATCATCTTCCCAAGATGTATTATATCTTAGCTTCTAAGCAAGCAGTGAAATTATAAATAATTTGTATTAGGTAATATCAATTCAAACTAACAAGTAAATGTGGGAAATATCCATAGTGATTTTATAACAATATAAAATTAGCAAATTTTTTTTAAAAGCAACAACAAAATTGAGATTTCCCCTGTAACTCCAGCCAACACAGTTCAGCCCTCTCTCTAGATTGGCAAATTGCTAACATTTGGAACCTGCCCTGACACATTACCACCTTGAGCCCACGCGTTACATTAGTCTCAGTCTTGGCACTGGACATTCTACAGATTCAGAAAAATGTAACATTAGATGTATCCATCATGATATGATTATGTGGAATATGCTTACTATTTTAAAACATTGCTTTTGTCACCAACTTATCCCCCCACTGACCTTTGAAAACCACTGATCATTTTACTGTGTCCACACCTTTGTCTTTCCTACAACATGGTATTTCCCAGAGTTAAAATCATATGCCTTGTAAATTTCTGCATTGGCTTCTTTCGCTTAGCAATATGCAATTCTGGTTCTCCATGTCTTCTTACATTTAACAGTTCATTTCTTCTGAGTCCTCAAACATATTCGGATATACCTCAGCATGTCTACTCAGTGATTCTTGGAAGTCTTGGTTGTTCCCAAGTTTGGATACATGTGTGTACAGCGGCTACAAATCTCCACGTACAAGTTTTCTTGTGGTTGTGGTTTTTTTAATCCTGTGGGAAAATATTAAAGAATGTGACTGCCAGGCTATATCCTAAAATCATCTTTAGTTAGGTAAGAAATTGCTAAACAGTTCTGCACTGGGACTACCATCTCACAGCCCTTCTAGCAGTCAGCAAAAGTTGGGAAACCTTCTCTGTCATCAGAGTTCAAGATTATGGCCCCTTTGTTAGGTTCAGACTGGTAACTCATTGTTCTTTAATGTTCATTGTATTGTTTCTTTCCTCAGTAAGGATATTCTTAATTAAGAAATTTTAGATTTATCGTTAAAAATATAACCATGCCACATAATTGTGTAATGTCCAGTGCACAGCTTCATTAACTGCCTCACTGCAAGCATGTTTTACTCAGGGAAGCAGGTGCCACACAGCAGTAGAGAATCCTGTCATGCACTCAGGTAGATGGTATTAAAATACACTCTATCTCATCAGATTCTTACCTTCAGAAATTGATTGCATTGATTTTTAATCTTTAAAATTTATTTTAGCCATTTTTAATATCTGAGAGATACACTATAATTTATATTTAGGCCAAAGAAATGTTCTTTACTATTTTTCCTTTCTTTGAGTTCTTCCTCCTCATCTCATAGTCTCCTTCATTTATTCCAGCTAACTCTTTTTTAAAAACCTGGAATATAAAGCTCATATTCATTTCTCCATAGCTAAAAATCTCAGAAAGCCCCTTTGAATTATTTTTTTTTGCACCTGTATTCCAATGAATGCCTTGTGCTCAGAAGTCATAACAGATTATAACTATGAGCACCTTTGTGAACCACACAGTTCTGTTGGAGCCCAAATCTACCAGGAGAAATCTACAAACAAGTGATCAGGGTTAGACCCCAGATTTTGACCTCAGTGCTATAGATTACCCACACCAGAGTTAGTGAGTTCTCCCTCATATCCACACAAAACTACACAGGGAAGGAATAAGGAAAGCCTGCATACTTCCACAAATCCCAATACATACCTTCCCAGGCTTGCAATTTGAATGCATCTTATCACTTAGCAAAATGATATTTAAGAGTCTTATCCAAATGCCTTCTTTAAAATGGTAATTTTTATGCCTGAGTGGTTAGATTTGGTTTTTTTTTCTCTTTTTAATCTTTATTCTTATATTATATTTATTTTAGTTTTACCTTATGGCCAGAAAGTGTACAAGGAGAAACATATTGTTGAAGAAGAAGGCTCTGAATGTCCTGGCAGGTTTATTCCACACAGACATTTTTCTTTGAGACGAGCTCTTTCCAAGTCACTAAGTTGCCCAGGCTGGGCTCCCACTTGCCCCTGCCTGCCTTAGTCTTTCAGAGTGCTAGAAGTGTAAGCACATTCCCATACACACAGTTTTTTACACTCTGATCTCAAAGACAGCAAGAGTGTGTGGAGAGGACAGGACATCACTGCAGATCACAGTGTGTTTAAAGCAGGGGACAACAAGACATAGTTATTTAACTTGTCCTTATGTGGCAAAGTACCAATGATATTGTTTCTAAACAAGTACACTAAAAACCTGAACATTAAATCAGTGTTACTTCTCCTGCAATCATATCGAGTCATAAATTCAACACTGTGTCAGACGGTCTACCGCCCACAGCAAGCTGATAGGGATTCTGGGAACATCTATATTATCAGAGGAAAAAAAATAACATTTGGTACAATCTATCTCCCTACAAATTCCACGATTATTCCTGACTTGTCATTTTGAACTTTTATACACTAAAATATATTTGTTTAGCTCAGTAAGATTTACTTCATTTTTTATGCATTTGCTCATTTTACAATTTTTAATATTCAGGTGCTATCTATTCAAAAGTTGTCCACGATAATCTCATTTTTCAAAATCCATCCCTGTTTTTGTTGTTCTCTGTGAAATAAGGCTCTTGATCATTCCTCTATGTAATTTAAATTTGGCTGCTCTCTTTTCAATTCACCTATCACTCAGGAGACATATTTGACAGAGATCTTTGTCTTCAGGAATCTTAGAACAGTCTCGACCAAAGTCAGCCCTTGAGTAGTCTCCTAAGAACAGATCCTCCTGATAGAAGCAGCATCCAGCTGGTTTGGGAAGTGGTAGTCTGAACTGATACGACCCAGTCCACCTATTCTATTCACAGCTGCTAAACTCTTCTTTATTCCACTTATTTGCCACTTAATTCCACTTAATTGCCCCATGTCTCTGTTTAATAAGTAGGTAGTGATTCAATGTGCAAAAATTCAGTGAGACTCAGCTATGCTTTCAAATGTGATTTTTTTAATGTCATCAGGTCAAATTAATTTTATCTTTCAAGTCCCTTTCCAATATATTTAGAAAAATAAGCATTAGAGTCTCCACAAAAAGACTTGAACAACAAGTGTACATGAAAGACGTGAAAAATATATACTTCTTAGTATACAATTTATTTTGAAAAAACAATTTACAAATTTAATTTTGGGCTAAAAATTAAAATGTGTAAAAATCTATGTAGATACAAAGCTATGAAGGCAAATTTTAAAAGTGACAGGTTCAAATTGTGTTCTTAATGTAGAAAAATGTCATCAGTTGTGAAGCAAAAAGTCACACTCTTCAATCTGCCTAAGTTATTATCCTTTTGCCCTAGTAGCTAGCAAGCTAAGAATTTCCCCCACTAAAAAGCTCTGTATTCTGAAAGTGTCCTTTCCAAAGGGGATTCTGAAATATTGCATGTTATACATTCCTGAAGAGCAAATAAACCACCTCTAGACCCAGCTGAAGTGAGGGAGGGACTAAAGTATGTGGAGAGAAAAGAATTTTGTTAGACTTTTCAGCTCCGTATCAAACCCAGTGTGGCCCTGAATGCTTTTACTGTGCAGCATAGGATAGATCTGCTTCAGTACTCAAGAAGCATAAATCTTCCATCTGGATTACATTGTAGGTGTGAAAGTTTGTAGATGAAAGACATGTACTTGGCACAAACCTGAAATTACAGGAAGCTTTTTGAGTAAGAGAAAGGTGAGAAATTACTACAGTCAGAAGATCTGAATATCTGATTTCTTCGTTTAGAATTTTACAGTTTTCTTTACGGCACTTAGAAACTTAAATGAGTCTGAAATCACTATCATTTCATACATATTATCCAAAAAAACTTCTTTAGAAACATTTTGCTCACTGATTTTGGAGATTATTCCTTCATAAAAGTTTATGTAGTATGGGGAAAAATTATTTAGCAACTTGAAACATATTGGGAGTTCAGATCAAAAGGAACAAAATGAAGAAAAGAAGGGGAAAGTGGAGAAGGAGGAGGAGTGCCCCAAACTATAATTCCTCACAGTTTAAAACTTCAGAGCTGATTGGCGAGGGGAATGCTGGGACTGGGAGGTTCTCATCAAATCAGACTTCTCCGTGTCCATACGCTCATTCAGAGGGAGGGGCTGGTTGGTGCTCATGTCAAAACCAGACACCCCGGGCTCTGCACCATCTGCCCCACTCACTCACACTACGACAGGCTCCCGGTCATCGGTCCACACCCCACCACACCTCCCATGTGAACTCCAACATTCTGTCATAAATTTCCAAATGCACAGCTAGAAGGTGCCTCCAGTCATATCAAAATGAAGCAATCACTTGAAACCTTCATGCTAATCTCTATGCCAACTCCTATCCAAGCAAAATGATTCAAAATTTGGGTCTAACCTCATTTATTTTGTTGTTTTATTTTACTGATCATCGATGTCACTCCTCTCTCAAAACACTTTTCATAAAAGACTTACTTGGCTAATTTGTAGGAAAATCAATGCATCTTAATCAAGTACTATTAAATTAAATGAATCAGACATACAGTGTTAACTTTCACCTTGTTTGTCATATGTGAGAAACAGAAATGTAAATAAAGAGCATTATTTAATGTACCAATAAAGATAATTAAAAAAAAAAAAAGATAAATAATAGAACACAGGAAAGATAGGTCTTTTGTAAACGGGAAGGGGAATAAGGGATGGATGGAAGGAAGTGGGGAATAGGATGAGCCTGGTTCACCTCATGGAGGTCAGTGAGTAGAGAGAGCCAGAGAAACAGAGGAAGAGGCCAGGACCAGATCCAGTTCCCTAAGGGAATTCTTCATGACTCACTCTGCCTAACTAGCCTCACCTCCTAACTATCCACCACCACCCAATAATGCCATTAATTTAGAAACCTCATGCGGTCAGAACTCACAAGAGGACTTCATCTCAGTTATTGGAAATAACAACCTTCCAAGAGAGGCCACAAGCAGACCTTGTGAAGCTGCCCGAGGAGGTGACATGCCAGGGAAACATGCTAGGCTTCTTTATAACTGGGGTTGCAGCTGGTGAGCTTGATCTAATGAACACACAGAAAATTTCCTCCACAGAGGAAATACTTGTATGCTCTTCTCCATGGAACATGTGAAACAGGTCTGAAAATATGGTTACAAAAGCTTATTGAATTTACAAAGTAAAACAATATAAATGAATTCTGAAATATTTGAAAATATGAACTATTTGTATTTAGAATAAATATAATAGTGACCTTACACATAAGACTTCAGAATGCAGTGCAATTGTTCGTAGATTAGTAGCTGAATTTAAAACTGAATAAAGTCTCAAAATTAATGAGTTGTGCAAGTAAATTATAAAGTTAGATCAAAGTACAGGGGAAAAAAGAAAATAATAAAAGTAAAGGCTTACATGAGTGAAAATTAAAACTTTCTTTTAATGTAAGATCCTGCCAAGCTTAAAAAGAAAGAAGACAGAAAAGAACAGACTGAAGATCAGGAGAAAAAACAATGGGAAGAGCATGTAGAAAAGAAAGGGAGGGAAAGATACGAGGGAAATGGAAAAGAATGGCAATTATTCTGTGAATGTTTCTCCTTTTCAAATATCAAGACACTGTAAAATTAAACAGCTCAGGTAATATGCAGTTGCCGCCGGACATGGACAAATAACTTATTGGAAGGGAATATGAGTCTAGAGGCCAATCAGCTGCATGAAGGAATTTGATTTATGATAGAATATCAGTTGCAAATTGGTGAGAAGATGATAGATTATTTAATAAATGTTCATGAGATGATTGCTTAATTTATGGAGAAGATAAAATGTCATCCATCTGTAGCAGAGTAAAAGCATCAAATCTGGTGGATTAACTATATAAATATGAAAGACAGCTATTTTTGAGGTAGGGAAATATCTTTCAAAGCTATTTGAAAATGTACTAAAATTCAGTTATGTGGTTTATTCCTAATAAAAAGAGGGTTATAAAATGTTATAAAAGACAAAGCAATAACTAGGGTAT
>PVIR01028643.1:0-21768 GCA_004026965.1 Petromus typicus | reverse complement strand
GGCTGGGGAAAAAGAGAGTCTCCATTATGCTGTAAAAGGTTCCTGAATAAACCGCTTGAAGAAGAGTTCCGGGTCGCGTCTTTCTTGCTGGTCGAGAGGGACGCGACAAGTAACTTTTCTTCATCCCACGCAAGGGTCATGACTGAGGTACTTAAAAAGGTAAAAATGTAGAGATTTTTTTAAATGTAAGGTTTTTATGACATAGTTTTGAAAAACAAACTCTTTATTCTTAGGTTTAATGAAAATAGCTACATACAAGTGTAATGGGAAAAAGGACTTGATTCTGTAATGATGGTAAAGTGGGGAAAACTTTGTATGGACTGTCTGTCCTGATTCGGTGGCTCTGTTTTGCATTGCTTTCATCTGTGTATAATTTAGACCCCCCTGGAATGAGTTTTCTGATCTACTTTATAGGAAGGCCACAGATCTCTTAAGGGCCTGCTTTACATGAGAGTGGAAGGACAAGAGAGAGACTTCCTGCTTTTGCTCTTTTCTCAAATGTTAAGGTGCTACATTTTGAGCAATGTGCCCCGAATTCTATAGTTATATAACAAAAAGAACCAAAATACCTCCAAGAAATATTTGTATATTCATGTTCATTGCAGCATTATTCACCAGAAAAAAGTAGACGAAATTAAGAATGTATCAATAGAAGAAAAATAAACAAAACAGATACACACATACAATGGAGTATTGCTTAGCCTTAACATGGAAGGAACCTTTGACATACGTTATATTCCTGAAGGTGGGGGCATTATAGTAAGTGGAATAAATAATTCACAATAAAGCAAATATGGTGTGATTTCAGTTATGTCAAGTCCCTGATGAGTCAAAATCTTTAGACACAGAGTGGAATGGTGGTGCAGGCCTGGAGGAGGAGGGAAGGGAAAGCAATGACTTGTTGCGTAGGACCAGTTTCACTTTTGCAAGATGAAGAGAAATTTGGTCCTGGGTGGTTGTGATGACTGTGTGACAAAGTGAATGAAATTAAAGCCACTGAACATTGTATTTAAAAATAGTTAAGCTAAGTAAATTTCATAGTCTGTGCATTTTACTACCAGAATAAAAATGAGAAAATTATTATAAGACTTTCTAGTGTTGCTGTCTAATAATTGCTCAAGTATTTTTTCTGGAACTAGACATGAGAGTATTACGGGTGGGAAAGAAGAAAGCAAATGAGAGGGAAAAGATTCCCCTGCCGCAGATTTC
The DNA here is from genome assembly GCA_004026965.1 of Petromus typicus. Taxonomy (NCBI): domain Eukaryota; kingdom Metazoa; phylum Chordata; class Mammalia; order Rodentia; family Petromuridae; genus Petromus; species Petromus typicus. The sequence continues at coordinate 20,559 of PVIR01028643.1, read as the reverse complement.
TAGGGAATAACCAAATAGAAATGTGGAACTGAAGAAAGAGTGAGTGACAAGATTTACAGAACATCATTAAACTTAATTATCAGACACTGAAGAAAATCCCCTTAGATCAGCAAGAAAATTATCAAACAAAGCAAAAAAGGAACGCTTTTCACCCAAATATGTACTCTTACGGAAAAGCTCATTTTGCCACCCGAGCGCAAAGAATTTACTTTGCAAATATACATACTTGATTTCTTTGGCAAATAGTAAATATCAAATGCCACGAAGGCCAAATACAGATATTTTGTTTCTTGCATTTCCTTTGACTTTGTTAATTAAGAAGTTAAGACAAGATAATACAACCTCAATTTTCTGTCTCTTTATACAGGTGGATGTGATAACATTTGGCCATGGGAAGCACAGAACGGAATCTGGTGCTTATTATCCGCGGAGCATGCAAAGGTAAAACTCCATTTTAAATATTGATTGATGCAGCCTCGCTCCGATTGCTGCCTCTGAATTATCACTGCTTCCATCGTCAGGAAAGCTAGTTCCTGGAGTCAGAACTGTGCAGAGTAGGAAAATCTCTGTCTTGCAAGGACACAGGCAGCTCTGCTGCCATTGCAGGTCAATCAAGTTATAATGTGCTCTAATTAGCACTCTGCAAGCTGTTAAATCCTCTACCTGAAGCTGAGTGGCAGTTTAAAAGGTGTGAATTTTTTTTCTCTCCTTTGAAAACATCACAGAGTTAATTTTTTCCCCTAATCTCTTTTCTATATCTTAAAGTCCATAGAAAGAACCAAGTTAAAAAGAGAAAAAAGGTGGCTGAGGTTCAAAAGGTTGTTATTATTTTTTAATCTTCTCAGATCATGCATGGGACACCTGCTTGGCTACTGTCCCTCAGTATTCAGGTCTGTAAAATGGGATGGAAACAAAACATACCTAGCTTGCAGAAGCACTGTGAGAAATAATTATTTGATGTTCATTATGCTCTTTGAAGTTGAAAACAAATGATTCATGTGCTAAGTGTTATAATCACCAATTTAAGCTCGGGCAAAAAAAAAATCGGAAGAATGAAAACCAACTTTGAGTGAAGAGGAAATTTATTTTAGATATGTTCCATTTTACAGTCCAGACACAGTCGACACCTCAGAAAAGTAAGATTTAAAGCAATGTTAGAAAGAGAAAACGTCTCGTACTGCTCTATCTTCCCTGTTCTCTGATGCTGAACTGCATAGTAGAGAGTTTTCTGGCTTGAAATGGGCGAGTATGTCTCAGACAGCACTCCTTATTCTTTCCACATCAGAACGGGAAAATGCATTTAGTACATGCAGGTGTAAGTGTAATTGTGCATGAAAAATTATTTACAAAAGAAAGTGAAATGATCCACTAATCATATTTGTGTTTGGTGTCTCTTTTCACTTCTTTTTTATGTTGTGTAATTATAATTACGATCTGAGGAAATTTGAATCATATTGTGTTTCTTTGGTGTCTGTTTCAACTTGGAAAAGCCATCACATTACAACTGTCATCAATACATGTGTGAAAGCCTATTGAATGCTTTATACTTTAATAGGTCTTATTTGGAACTAAACAAGAAAAGCAGTGTCCCAACATCCAGAGACCTCAAATTTAATTGCGAAACATTATAAGTACAGGAAAGGATGCCGAAACTTGCTATACTGAAAATACAGACATAGTCTCAGAGAAACTGTGTGTTGGCCAGACAGTGAGAAAAAAAAGAGAAATTTTTGCAACCTGCCTTCACATTATGTATCCCGTGGATATGTTCTCATTTAAAGTGTTGAAAAATCATCTTAAACACATTAATAAAAGGAAATGACTGAAGAAAAGCAAAGAATTACAAGCCCAGAAGATGTGAAGAGAGACTTACTAAGAGGTGAAAGTGGCACATTATCCTGTAGGTTACCGAGACTAGAGGCCCATCTTTGGATAACAGCAGTCAGGTATGTTTGTACATGTACCGTGTCCGTTCTGTCGAAACCTGGATTTCAGACCTATCTTCACACGCTTGTATCACCTTCTGTTGCATGTTCTGTAAGCAGCAGAAATTCCACCGTCCTTACCTTTCCCTGCTCTTATCTCAGCTAATGGCTCTGCTTTCATCTTCTCATTTAATTGAATAATTGCAACATATCAGCATTATTTCCTAAGTGCTGCTAAAATCCATGCATGTTTCACTCATGACTTTTTAAAGTAAAAGCTATCATGTTATCGGGAGAATTTAACACAAACCTCTGAATTTCCAGGCAATTGGAAGAATTTGACTTAAAAAAGAACATACAAGGCCAGGGATGTAGCTCAGTGTGTCCAGCACCTGTCTTGCAAGCGCAAGAGCCGGGGTTCAATCCACGGTAACTACATAACAATACTGGGTGTGGAGACTCATTCCTAGCAGTAATCAGCACCACATACCACAGTGCCAGGCGTGGTGGCTCACGCTTGTCATCCCAGCACTCGGGAGGCAGAAGCAGGAGGATTGCTGTGATGTGAGGTTGAGGCTGAGCTCAGGGCCAGACAGGGTGGACTGAGGCTTCAAGGATGACTGGTGCTCTTGCTGACTGGAGTGAATAATAAACACTGCAGGTCTTTGTCATTCATCTGGAGGGCAAATCTCCAAGATACTCATTCCCTGTGAGGCCTACTTCCTGTTCTCCACACACCCAGAGTGGCCTTCCTGTAAGACAGAGTAGAGCAGAATTGTAATAGGCCACAGTCACCCTGCAATGGCTGCCTGTTCATTGTGGGGCGGGGAGTCCCTAAGGTGCTGTGAGCTGTCTGCTCCTCACCTTTCCAGCTTCACTTCCCACCATGCTAATTCATCCCACTCCCGATTCTGTCATGGACTCACCATGCTGAAGTTCTGGGAAAGTGCTACACATTTGTCATCTGAGTCGTTTGAAATACCCTCTGTCTACAGTAGTTTCCTTCTCTTCTTTGCCCTTTGCATAGGTTCCACGTCTTTCTTCCTAGTATAAATATATTAAAAGTGTTGGTGTACTCTCTCTGTGATATCTTGGGTTGAATAATGCTCCCTTACTAACTCATCTCCTTCTGCAGTGTCAAAATGGGACCACATTTGCACTTGCAACTGGTTAACAATCTCGATGAACTTATCCTGGGTAGACTTTGTGTTCAATGACTGGAATTATCATAAGAGAGAACACAAAGGTAGATGGAAGAGAGTCATATTGAGATAGATCAGAGCTTAGATTTTCCCTGCAGCCAGCCGAGGATCACCTGGAGTTACCAGATGGTGGACAGGTGGAAAACTAGTCTCCTGAGACTTTGGACACAGGATGGCTCCACTGGCACCTTGATCAGCTTTCTGTTCTGCAGAACTGTCAGAGAATAAATTACTACATTTCTGTTCCTAAGGTCATCAGGTTTGGAGTAATCTGTTAGTGCAGTGGCAAAAACCTAATACATCTTGACAGCGTGTTGCCTTTGTTACAGACAGTTTGGTACCCCAAAAGCTAAGGACAATGTTTGTCACATATTAAGCTTTCTATACATTTTTAGAGAATGAATGAATTAAGGAGGTCAGCCATGCCTTCATTTCCATTGCCCTTGGGCTTGGTTCTCTCCAAACCTAACCTTGTCTTTCCAGTGGACACTGCAGGTGCTATACTTTTTGAGTAGAGACGTGGGAGATTAATGCTTATTAAAATTAACATTTACCATAGAAATTTAAAATACGGGAATTTTTGGAGTATAGCCATTTTGACAATATTGGTGTTCTTCCCACCCAGGAACAAGGGATGTCTTCCATTTTCTGATATCTTCTCTGATCTCTTTTTTTCAGAGTGCTGAAGTTCTTAGAGAAGAGATCTTTCACCTCCTTTGTTAGACTGATTCCTAACTACTTCAAATTTTGGATGCTATTATGAAAGGAGTTACAAAACAGATGGAGATGACATATCTCTCATAGGCTAAAAAGACTAAATTATAAAACAAAACACAGAATAAAAATAAAGTGGAAAATATAGGCAATGCAGCCTTATGCAAAGGAGAGTACCTCGAATGTCTGAAATGAACTTACCTTTTGAGTCTCTGGGTTGTATAACCTTGATCATAATGTGTTACATACAGATCTTTTAATTAAGAATTTTAAGATTTTCCCAAGCAGATATAAATACCTCAATTCACAGTATATAATCTTCAAGGTAAAACACTAATAATTTAATTAAGTTAAAACTCCTAATAGAACACAGGGCCAATCTAGGCTTTTATGCAAAGATAAAGAATGGACTCTGCTCAGAAATCAGATGGATCCTCTGTTTCAAATGTCACTCTACAGGGCATTAGCAATATTGGTTGAATCAACTCATCTTCACTATTCATACACAAAATAGATGCTTGTTCAGTTTGAAGAAATAATCTCATAAGCCAGAATAACAAAGGCTTCTGTATAAATGTGGATTTTCAATACCTTCGTGGGTTTTGCTTGCACTGGTGTTCACACATACGCCCGCATGCAGACACACACACACAATGAATGTTCTAATAAGGTATTTCCCTGTGCACTTCAGCTGGAATTAAGAAAGCGCTGAACTCTGAGAGTTATTAAGAGCTCTTCTCTCACCAGCTCCATTAGTCATTGTCCAATCTCACAAATGGAATAACAAAACCTTGTGGTGACATTAGCACTCACGCTGAAGGGCCGTGCACTATCTGTCTTAAAATTCTAATTTTGAAGATTTCTTAGATGACACATTTTAAGGGTGCCTTCTATTCAGACCTTATGTTGAAGCCCTTAGCGTTTTCTTACAAAAGCTATAAAACTTATCGTTTATTATTATGCACAAGAAAAGGCTGAAAATTATGAGAGTAGGTCCTAGAAAATGTAGGCTATAATATTCAAGCAACAAATTCTTGAAAAGTGAATAAAAATTCTTTATAATTCTATAAACATATACATTTGTCTAAAAAAATCATAGAATGTAATTTCCTGCCCCACGTCCAAAAACATTTTTTTCTGGAAGACAAACCATAAATTAGTTGTAAAATATAGTAAAATAAAATATGACATAAAGGAAATATTAAAAAACTGAATATTTTTTTCTTAAAAATGTATCAATTATCAGTAATTTATAAAGAGATATTTACTTTAAGAAACAAAATATATTACCAAAAGCAGAATGATCCAAAAACTTAACAGGCAGCTTAGGAGTTTCACAAAGCAGTGGTCCTATACTTCATATGTATCCAGTTTATAGAATGAGCAAATTTTATTCCTGAGAGCAATGCTATCTTCATTTTCTTTCAATGGAAAGAAACTATACAGAGATGTGCTGGGGGAAGACTAGGATATCGAGGTTTGAGGAGGAAGCCAGTATGCAGTTTTTCTCTTAATTATTGTATAAAACAGTGAAACCTTTTACCTTGAGTTCCCTCCCAATATTTGCTATGCCAGGGCAATATTATTGCACCCATAAGACAAGTGAGCTAAAACTAAACAGAGATATAATAAGCAGCCTGGAGACCAGAGTGAAGGTGGCCTCCAGGTAGCCCATTTTGGAATACCTGCTCAAAGATGTCACCGAGCCATTGGGGAATATGTAATAACCACACCTTCACAGTCCTCTGATCTTGGACCTGGCCACTGGGCCTGTCTGTCTTCCTTCTACCTCTGCTGCTGCCTCCCCAGATGCCCTGCTGGCTCTTGGGCCCTTTCTACTGGATTTCCACCTGGCAGATCACATTTCTAGACATACAGTTGTGTTTATTTTATCTGCTGTACTTATTGTTTTCATCCTAAGAAGTTTACCAAGGAGAAATTTCCAAGTAATTCAGATAGCTTTCTAATATTTCTGGCACAGCAATCCCCATATATAAATCAATTTTCATAGAAATTCTGGCTTAGCATCATTATCATGTATGTGGGTTATACACGCAGGAGATAGGCTGGCAGTGAGTTGATAGACACAATTTCTGGGTCACTTAGTCTAAATACCCCAAAAGAAGATCTGATTAGCTCGGCACAGATTTTAGATTGAGTTGGTTGAGGCAGGATTTTATACTTGATCCAGTGAACCATGTTAGGGAAGGATCAGACAGGATCATTTTATTGAAACTGGAAAATAGAAGCTATTTTTGAAGCACAATTGTTTAGCAAGTTAATGGGGAAAAAATAAAGATTTCAACAAGGAATAAAACCAAGACTATCAGGGGGCAAGTCTCACAGTCTCTCCCCTTGACTGTTTGTGGCTATTTTATTTATCTGAAATGCATATTTTTGGGACTCCACAAACTCTTGTGATTTTAATTTTTACCTATACCTGATTGTCATCTCTAACCTTGATTCTTTTCCTGAATCTCAAGCTAGCAATTTGATAGTCTTTAGGAAGTTGTAAAAAAAAATCACATCAAACAAAACATTTTATTCTCTGAGTGATTTGGTATAAACATTATTACTTGTAATAAAGTAGATGCTTAGTAATAGAAGATGCTTATTTTTACTGTGTCCATGACTAAGTTTATTACCTTGCTGTTACCAAATCTATTCTTCCTATGAATACTTCCAACTCGGGTAACTTGCTGTCCTTCAGCCAGTGTCTACCCTCGAAACCTGGAAATCATGCTGAATTCTTCTCCTTGTGCCATTTCACATATTTTACCAATTTCACCCCCCTAATATATCTAGAATATTTCTGTTCCTACCTGTAATCCCAGTAGTTGCTGTCCTGAAGATATGAAGGAAGAATCAACATTTCTGAGAAGAAAGACACAATAGTATAATAATGTCATTGAAAATCACTGGTAACTGATCATCAGCCCTGTGTATGGATGTGGCAGTATTAGCAAATGGTGCCATTTATAAAAAAGTAAGTCTTCACTTGAAGCTCCAAGTTTCATTTTCTCCTTGTAACTTTCCTTGTTGTCTCGCAAACATCATCATACCTCATCCCTACAATTATTTGTCTCCCTTTAATTGCTGGACCCAGTATGGAAAAAGAAAATAAATGAAATCTTCCTGTGTTCTCTTGGGCATGGCTGAGACACTCTGTCCTTTGCTGAGGAGTTCACTGTGTGCCAAGTTGGAATAAGAGAAAAAATGATTAGAGGAAGTGCAAACATCATTATCACAATTACTTTTCCAAATTACAGGGTTTTGATCACACAATTATTAAATACAGGACCCAAAATACTGGTATAGCTTGCTTTTTCTCCCAGCAGCCACCTGTTTTGTCTGGGAAAGTGTAGTCTTATCGTCCATTTGCTTAAGATCAGTCTCCAAGACAAATTGAGCCTTTTTTTTTTTTTTAAACTTTAGGCAAAAGTCCAAATTTGGATTTTGAGATTTTCTGTCCTTTCCAATTCCTGAGTCAGAATCTTTGACTCTTCCAAGGATAATTTCCAGGAAGATTTCTATGATTGAGGTTTTAAAAAAAAGATACCACTCTTTCCAGCCCAAGAGGAACTCTGATTTCCCCCATTATTCCTTGTTCTCCATAAAGCCTTTGTAGCTTCTATTTCAAAAGCAGAAAATAAAACAGCACTAATATAATATTCACAGAATTTAAAAAGTTGCAGTGATAGGCTATCTTTATAAACAGTTCATAGATGAGCAACCAGGTCATTTCTATGACTTTCTTCCTGAAGAAATATGTATATTGCTATTGGAAACAACTTTAAACACAATTGATCTGATACATTTACCGTAGAAGTGAGCTCTGAAGTCCAAGAACGAGCCAGCTCATTTCCCACCCTGGACTTCTTTCTTTCTCTAGTCCACACTTGTGAAGTGTCTATAGCATTCTACAGAAATTTCTGTGAGTGACCCAGATCTTTTCCTAAATCCAAAGCTCTTTCAACTAGCTGCCTTTCATATTCTCCATTTTTACAGACCTATGTCTAAGCACATGCTTACATCTAATTCTGTCTTTTATTTCTGGATGTTCATTCATTTCTTGGACCTATTTCTCTAACATGACCCTTTTTTAAATTTAGGTGTGGTTTGCTTTGGCTCTGGGCCATTGCCCTGGTTTGGATTCAATCTTTGTGTCGACCTGCACTGTCATCCTAGTTAAAAGTTTTGCTACGATACACTTCTCTGTAGAATCCAATACTTTCCCAATCCCAGAAGTTCACTAAATTGATTATATTTGCTTTTGTGTGTACAAACTATGAACAGAAGGAAGATCTTCTGAGATATTGAATATATGTTTAATGTCTAAATTTGAATATTCTATTACCTTTTATTTAAAGAGAGTCACTGTTTCAGAGTTATTCAAAATACAGTGTTTAAACCCTTAGTCAGGGTTCAAACTCAGTTCAGCTATGCAGCTGGACAAATTACGTACTCTCAACTGAGTTTTTTATTACATACTCTCAACTGAGTATGAATAATACTTTATTCAGAACACTGTGACGATTAAAATTATTGAAAAATTATTGAGAAAAATTATTGAAAACATTGCTTGGTATTCAATAAATAGCTGGTTTTTTAATATTTGAATATCATAAATATAATTTATCAAGCCATTATGGGGCTAGCCATGTTGGCACACAAACTGTGATCACAGTGCTCAGCAGGCTGGGGCATGAGGATTGTCACAAGTTCTGAGTCAGCTCGGGTTACATGCTGAGTTCATAGCTACTCTATATTAGCTTTTAATTTTTTTTTCAGTAATTGCAGATCAAAGCTCGTGGCTATCTGTAGGTGAAAGCCAGGCTTTTCCTAACGTTCAGCCAGGCTCGCTGATAGTGACTCCATCTCATGGTGACTCCACCTCAGCCAAAAGCAGGACTGCCTCTTCAATCAATCTACAACGACCCACCTCTGTGCATGCCTCATCCAATCACTACCATCCCCACTAGTACGTTTATGCCCTCTACTGTATAATAGTAACTGAATTTGCATTAAAGACTGAACAATTCTCAAAACGCTTCCAGGAGACTGCGTGGTGACTCTGCGCACTCCCCCCACCCGGCCTCAGAACCTGATGTTCGGCCGCATACCGTCCAGACGCTGAAGAGGACAACAGCTATCCACAGCCTTCTTTCTCTCTGAGATAAAAGCTGGCTAAATTGTCCAGATTGACCTTATATTTGAAAACTTTCTGGCTCGGCTTCCCAAAAAGTTGAGATTACATCATCCTGGCTGCATGTACTTTCTTCTGAAATCAACTTTTGGTCTTCATTGCATCTTACCTCCCAGACTTCAATCTACCATCTTATGCTTCTAAATAGGATTTTCATTTTTAGAGTTTTACTTAGTAATGCCCGATGAATGTACATCCTTATTTTTCCTTTGTGTGAAATCATCTTTATCTTGTCATCATATTTTTATTCATATCTTTTTAGTACATTATATACACTCATCAAAGTCACTTTCAGCGTTGAGAATTTGTACCAGTATATTATTTGAGCTGACTGCTCATTTTTTCCCATTGCCCTACCCACCCTACAACCTCCTTCCCTCTATATACATAGACGTTTCCTTTATTACCATCACATTATTTTTCCCCTCTCTACCCTTACATCCCATTTCCTTTTAAATATTTTCTACTTCTCAATATTTACTTTATATTCTGTAGTTTAGAGATATTTTTACTTGGATATGACATCATTTTGGCAATTATTCTTATATTATGTTAAAATAAATTATTCAGTTAGTCTTTTGATGATAATGTTGAGAATTCCTTGTTTCAGAATCTTTTCTTTCTTCTTTTAAGATGTCTTTGTTTTTGATGTTATGCAGAATCACTGTGGTGCTATATACCTGAATGTATATATTTTTTATTTGTCTGCGATTTATTGAACTTTTAAAATATTAATCCATTATGAAAATGTCTCACTCTCTTCATTACCTCTTCTCTTCTCTCTCTCTCTCTCTCTCTCTCTCTCTCCCTCCCTCTCTCTCTCTCTCTTTCTCTCTCTCCCCATCTGTCATCTTTTTTATAAATTTGATCACTTGGTCATTTGTGCCTTCATTCTCACTTTCATGTAATCCTTTCTGTGTTTATACTATGTTCTAAAAATTTCCCTTGACCTGTTTTCCATGCCTTTAAATCTTGTCTTTTGTGTTTAATTGCTATCAAATTTTATGAGTTTTAGATTCAATTATTGTACTTTTTGTTTCTATGGATCTGTTACATTCTTTTAGAAGTTTTCTATTTCTGTTTGTTTTTGTTGAGTTTATTGTTCCCTGTAAATCTTTAAATATTTTATTTTTCAACTATAATTAGCATAACTCTTACATTGTATAAAATCTCTGTCGCTCTCTCTTGATTGTTAGTTTCACATTGTGCTTTCTGCCTGTTTATCTTGTGGGGGGGTACTTTTCTTGGAAAATCTTGTGAAGTTTCTTTGAAATCTGGTAAAGATTTAATCTGCTACAGATGATGTTCTTTCTTTGTTATTCTTATGCAGTACTAATCAGATGTATTTAAGCAAAATTCACACTGGATTCTTTGGGTCCACCTAAAAGGTTAATAACTTTAAGCTTTAAACTCTGTTGAAGGCTTTGTGATCCTATTTCCTGAGGCATAGACTCTGATCTTTTCCCTGGAGCCACACTCTGCTCAGACACCAAGTATCTTTCCTTGATTTATTTTGGGACAAAGAAATTTATTTATTTTTAACTTAAGGCCCATAGACACACTTCTTTCAAGTCACATGCAGGTCTCTTCCCAGAGCACTACATTGCAAGGGCCATGGGCTTTGACTTTTGACCACATATCGAAGGTGGTAAAAATCTGCTTGGATGACCACCTTCAGGGAAAGGGAAATGAAAGATAATATTAATAGTGATTGTGATGGAGCAGGTGGTGGTGGTGGTATCTCTGCCAGAAAGAGATGGAGGCTCTACAGACCTAGGTTCATGCTTTTAGTTATTTTTGCCTTGATAATGCTTTATCACCTTGTCATCTCTTGAATATTGAAAGACCTTCAACAAATGTATGCTATCCGGACATTTTATTCTTTTTTACCAGGAAAATGGGTTGGTATCACCCAAGAAAAAAAATATTAAATTAGCAAAGTATAGAATGTAGTAGTTCTTCCAAGTACTATTGGTATAAATGAAGCATCTCTTACATTTTATGTTCTTCTTCAATTTTTAAATTTTACTTTATGCAGAACCTAGCTCTTCCTAAATGTCTAGCAAATATCTATTGGTGAAATTGTTAGTGATTCAAGTATTAGTAGATGTTAAATTATATGGCACTTTTGAGAGGCACATCATTTCAGCAGTACGCTCTTAGAGAATGACTGAGACCAGAAGAAGACATAGAGACATTAACACTCCCCCCAACACATAAACAATGGGTGTGTCCCCTTCTAGTGGGATTCTAAATACAAACAATTGCAAAACCATTACACTATCCTTAAAAACTACTTCAATATATGTAAAGAAAAAATTTTAAAATGTTAAATATTTTCAATGACACTTCTTGAGTTTTATTCCCCTGAAATAGTGTTTGTCTTCATCACCATTTGTGTTAAACGCCTACAACTTAAAAGAAGAGAGGGTTATTTTGGCTCACAGTTCCTAAGTTCAGTACGTGTACAGCATGTTTAAACCCAGAGGACATAGGGGGTGGTGAAGGAAAGCCATTCATCTAATGGCAGGTAGAATGCAGACAGGAAGGAAGGAACTAAGATAAACCTTCCCTCAGTGAATGGCTACTCCTGGTCACACCCTTCCTTCAAACAGGGTGCTGAACTGTAAATGATTCTGCTGCTGTCTGATTCTGCTGTTGTCTAATGCCTTCCACCTATGAGCTCATGAAGTCCTGGCAGTGGGGGGTACTCTTTATTTAAAGTGTAACATATTATATGTACATGTCTATTTTGTCCAATGGGGCTGAAGCTTCGGAAAGAAACTTTATTATTATGAACCACTTTGGAAACTAATTTTTTCATCTTCCCACTGATTCCCAAGGTTTGTCTCTTGCTACCTCTCTCCAGCTTTGTCCTTGGCTTTACTACCGTAGTAGTTGGACTCTTTCCTGAATCCCATATGTAATGATGTTTCTAATTCTGCTTTTCCAGTATTTTGTTTGTGGTCATGACCTGGATTCTTAAGCATTAGATCTTGTCTCTCATGTTAACTTGATTTTATGTTTTCTGCTCTTATTTTAGAACTAATGCCTTATAGAGAAAATTTCACACATCTGTCTAAATTTGAAAACCAACCACAAATCAGGTAAATGTCTTTGTAAAGTTAATACATTGCAACTGCTTACTGACAAAGACATTTCGTGGTATGGACTTGCCAGCACGAAGATTGCCTTTTGGATATTTAGGAAGTTATTGACTTCTGAGCTTCTGTTACCTCATTAAGATGGAAATAGAACTTGGCATCTGTTGCTCTTGCTTGCTCAGCTTTCTTCAAATCCTGTGGTAGCTGTGGGATTGTTAAACGCCGTCTTTTTTTTTCCCTCCCAGTCTCAGTTAAGGGATAAGTCAATCAAACTCTCTTTCCCAGGAATCTGAATGTCTAATGAAGTTACAAACGATGAAATTTATTCCATTCTCAAGTAGTAAGGCACTGTCCTCCATTTCTGGCCTGGAATTCCTAAAGCTACTTGTCTAATACATTTCAATGCTTAGTTCTACCTGTTTAACTCTCTCGCAAGTATACATACCACACAGCATCCTTTCAACAAAGTTCTTTTTCCCTTTCTGTTGTGTGCAACAAAATAACTCTAACTAAAACAAAGGTTTTCATTAATTTTTGCTATTGACAGATCTCCTTCAAGTGTCAGAACTATTCTTAATCTCCAAATGCCAATGAGCATTGAGACTAGTGTCACATTCAGAACAGGTCAATACAGGTATTGACAAGAGCGACTTTGTAGTTATCGCTAGAGTCAAGAAGTTTCAAGATCACTTCTACTCATTATCTATGTAATTTATACATAGGCAATGATCACAAATCTCTTTGGGAATCTGTTTTTATGGATAATGTTGCATCCCTAATTATATAGTCTTGCATACAATGATGGATTTTTCAATACATAGTACAGTGAAGTATTTGTGTCTGTGCTTAGAAAAAGCTTACACTGTCTGCAATAAGATATATTTTTATGATCTATAAACATAGAAACAGTAGAAGTAATAGTAATGAAAAGGTTAGTGGCTATAATTACTTTTTAAAAACTAACATAAAAAAGAAATGTTCAGAATCATTTGGTTTTGCAATTCTTCTCTGGAAAATCTAATCTCAGATCATGATCCAAAAAATGAAGGTTTATGAGGAAGAATTTGAAAATATATAAATACAGTATTGAATAATAAGAACAGTGCTGGGGTCAATCAACAGAATATTTCACAGATACTCAAAATATCCTTTTTCTCTAACATAAAGTTTTGGGCAGTAGCTAGCATTTACCTCCTAGAAGTCACTTTCATGAAAGGCTGTAGGCAAAATGACCATTTTTTGTTTCTGTAGTGCTTTTCTTTATCATTAGTAAAATATAAATAAGAACAATGTTTACAATATTGCATTAAGAAATTTGTTGCTACATGTAAAATGTTACAGTAATGACTCACATAAACATTAAGGAAGCACACATTATATTATGTTACCACAGCTTTATTTTTAAAAGAAAGAGAATATACTTGAAATCATGGAGAGACACATTATGGTTTAACAATTAATGGAATATTGGAATTGAGGTTTATCTTCTCCACTAAGTCTACTGATTTTTTAAAAATTAAAAAGGGATTTTATAATGAAATATAATTCTTCAAAAATAAGACTTATTTAAGGCTCAAATCAGTTGAGTATGTACATAAGATTATAGATAGTATATTTGTATGTGGCTTTTTGGAGACTTACAAAAGTATTGATTAAAAACTTATAAATTCGTACTATTTCTAAGGAATTTTTCTTTCCTGAAGAATTATGAAAACAAATCTCATTGTTATGAATTCCAAAGCAAGTGGGTGTTTTCACACACAGTATACATTCACATGTAGGCATTGCTTAACATCAACTTGATGCCTACCATTTTAACACAGAGACATGCTCCAGGAGGTAGCATAGCTGAGTTTGTTGAGCATAACCTAATGAGGACAGCACTTTCTTGGGATGAGACCATCATCCTTGGTCAAGATCCATGTTAATTTTTAGAGAAGCTTTTAGGAGAAAGATTTTCCGATTTAGAACACACTTCAAAAGAACTTAAAGTGCTCCCAGGTCTATTTGAAACTTCATTTGTAATGATCAGACCTGTGCACCAGCTAGCCTAGGATTTCTGATAATGGATTTTGCATTAATTTCTGTTGTTTCAGGAATTTATGTAGATAAGGCGCATCTAAGCTTGTCAGTCTTATCACTCTAAGATGGTAAGAAGGTTAAATACAAGCTAATTGGGAGGCCTTAAATGGATTGTAGAAGAAGAAAGTCCTGCCTACTTCATGCAATAATGATAGCCATCATTGCTGAGTGTTTAGGTGTCTGGCACCTTAGCTAATGTAACTACTTTCCAGTTAGAAAGACCTAGTGCAGATGTACTCATTTGCTTTGCTTCTATCAGTTTTCTTCCTATCAGACCAAAGAGAAAGGTCAAAAATATGATCCTGTGATTCTACTCCTTTCTCACTATGTCTTTTCACCCAGAAGCATCAATAAAAATAAAGTGAGATGAGAAAGCAGCATATGTTCCATTCTAATCCTTGGTGTAAACACAGAACTTTCTATAGGTTGAAAATCCCACTGGAGGATTGCTTGGGAAACACATAGCATCACACTGCCCAGTAATATCTTTCTGGAGGGGAGGACAATGGAGAGATGCAGTTCAATGACGATTACTAAACCCAGGATCCTTATCTGTGTGCTCCTCTGTTTTCTTCACGTGCCTCATCTCTTCGCCTAATAGTCCACTCACTTCTTGAGTGTGGGAAATACTAAGAAGATCAATTACATTGCATTTCTAAGGATATGGTCCTGGTCTTTTCTTTCTGGCCTTATCCTATCTCTATCCCGCAAGGAACCCCTTTCACCATAGAATTCCATTTCCATTATGTCTTTTGACACCTCCTTAAAAATAAACCAAACTTCTGAAAGCTGGCCACTTTCTAGGTTTCCAAGAATCTTTTCAGTTTGCCAGTCCTCTTTGTGGGCCATCTTTCACCATTTAGTTGTTTGAATGGACAATCCCTGGATGATGCTCTTTCCTCTGAATGTCTTGCTTTTCTATCAAGTTAGAACTCATTTTTCAGCCCCTTAATTTAGGTCCTTCACCCTTCTGCCTTTCTTTCCTGTCAAACTGATCCATGGTTGCATCCTAATCTTTCTTTGGCAGCTCATAGTCAGCTAAACTTCCAATCCTGAGGCTTAAATTTCATACCATGACTGATGTAAAACAGAATTTTGCAATAAATTTAAAGAAATGGAACTTAATTTATCTTAATAGCTTCTCTTGAATCTATACCTTCAATCATTAATAAGCCACATCACAGAGGAAATCATTCCAGTGATTGATTGTGTATCTTCTTACTCAATTTTAATTTGTTAAGATCCATAAATAACAATCTTTTTAAAAAATAAATGCGTAACAGCTTCTTAAGTAGTCACACATTTCTTTTAAATCATAGGAAAGAATCATTACTGAAATATGTTCATGTAATTTAATCATATATGTCTTAGCAAATTAAATATATTTGTCTTAGGAAATACTTTTATTTTATATTCTTCAGTAGAAATTTTGTTGATTGATCTCCACTTAACTAATCCCAAGCAACGGAATTAATGCTAGTTAATTTAAAGAGAAAAGTAATTTATTGGAAGGATATGAAATAGAAACTTGAATAGCCAGAATCTAAAAATATTCATTGAAAAGGAAGCTTCAGAGCCAATTAACCAAAGTAAGAATATTTCAGGCACCTGGAACTCTGGACACTCAGCTGAGGATTTGGATGGGGTGACTAATGCTCTGCCACATGCTTTCCATGCTTGTCCAGCTTCTAAACACTGCAGTTTTCATGTTGTTAGCTTCTCAGTTACCCCCAGTCATCTCACTATAAAGATCAAGATCTGGAGAAGGAGAGGCAGTGCTGTAACATGGGCTCATATTCTCTGGTTCACAGTAGATATCGAAAGATTGGAGCATCTTCTTCATCATTCATAGAGAAAAATGAGAAAAGGAATTTTGCTTTTCAACACAACTTACACAAATGGGTTCCTCCACTAGGAAAAGCACTTGGATGTTAGGGCATGACCCTGTGTGCTTGTACACACACACACACACAAACTCCACACACACATATGCACGCACTCACACACAGAGTGGATTTCCACCCAGGTAACTGAGCTTATTCAGTACTTCCTTCATTCTAGACTTTCCCACTTTATAATGAAGGGATTTGATTTTTAAAAATATATAGATACTCATTTTTCTCTATTTGTTCTCTAGATAGAAAAGTGCTTTACATATAAACATATAGAAAAGAAAGTCCAGGGTAAAAATAAGTTTGGAAATCCATTTCAAGAACAACTAGAAGATGGGCTGGAGATTTGGCTCAGTAGTTCTGGTGCCTGTCTTGCAAGCACAAGGGTCCAGTTCGATCCCCAGTAACCACATAACAATACTGGGCATGGAGACTCACCCCAGCAGCAATCAGTACCACATACCACAATGCTGGGTGTGGTAGCTCATGCCTGTAATCCCAGCACTTGGGAGGCAGAGGCAGGAGGATTGTTATGATGTGAGTTTGAGGCTGAGCTCAGGGTCAGCCTGACCTACAAAGCAAGACCCTGTCTCAAAAAACCTAAAAAAAAAAAAGAACAACTAGAAGATATGAAATGTTCCTTCTCTTAGTGACTATTAAGTAACTCATTTATTTAAGTTCATAAAGAAAAATTATTTTTAAAATTTTCTTCAAAAGCATCAGAGAATGTATAAAATAATGAAAAACCAGAATGTAATGGGGGGACAACCAGAAGGGAGGATATGGCACTGACACTGAGGGTCACATTCACAATATGTGATTGAATTTAAAAAGCTTTTTTTTTTTTACAATGAAAGATATATGACCATGAATTCCCATCAGGTGTTTCTCCTGGTTTCAGACACATTTGCTCACTCATTATTGCTACTTTCTGAGGCAGTGCTGGAGGTCCTTGCTCTTCAGCACCTTTGCAAGCTATGATAAAAATACAGTGAACAAATACCATCCATGTTGAGACACCCACAGTAGCATAAGCAGAGACAATTCTGAAAGGGGCCTTTCAGAACGACTTCAGAAATTGCCCAGATTAATGAGATAAGTGTATTTGAAGCCAAGGGTGGATATTTTGAGAGAGATTAATGGTATTGTGTCTTTTACCTTAATATTTTTTAAAAAATGTAAACATTTGCTATACTTTACACTAATATTTCACAGTTTGGGGTGATTAGTAAACTAAAGAGGGTTAACTAAAGGCTTAAAAGCACAGTAGTCATTTTTGAAATTTTTTAGAATTGAGAGGTGGGGTTGCAATCCAAAGCCTTTCAAGAACAACCCAGCACATCCACATCATACTGATGTGGGAATGTCAAATGACTCTTCCCTAGAACTCCAAAGATAGTTCAACTTCAAATGATCTCAGTTCAATTTCAAATCATCTCAGTCCAATAAATTAGCTTAAGGTGATCCAGCTAGCCGGCCCAGCCTACCTGAATCAAACATAAAAAGCTCACTAGAGAATGAAATATAATTGCTCTCTATGGAACTCTCCTAGACCTGAGGAATTATTCATTTAAGTAAGTTTTACAAATTTAACATTTGTAATAGAATGAGAAAGCACCAAAGAGGCAAGAGTCTATGATATAAAACTATCAGAAAAAAGACAAACTCCTCTAGAGGGTTTTCAAATATTGAAATCATCAGACACAGACTTCAAGATCATTATCCCTTCTATTCATAGAGAAAGAAAAACAAAGACAATTTTGACTTTTTCCAGAAGGCTGGAAATAATAAAAAGAAAGTCAAAGACTGACCATAAAAAAAAGAGAGAGAGAGGAGCATGGTAGGGGATGTTTAATGGCATATTAAACACAAATGAAGAGAAAATTACTGAATTAGGTCAAAGGAAAATATCAGGCCCAGGCAAGCAAGATACAATGGGATGGAACATAGCGAAGCTGGAGTAAAAGATCAGTCAGACAGTGATGAGTTTCAATGTGCACCACTGCAATTCACAGAGAGCGAACGGAGAGAGGAGGCAACCTCTACCATGATCATGCACAGAGTTTCAACACAGAAACAAGGAGGGCAAGAAACTCTACCAGTGCACAGTAGAAAGCAAAAGTAGACATCTGCATCTGTTAGACATCACACTAGGACTTTCAAACTCCAGTGCCAAGGGAGAAAATACACAAGCAGCAAAAGGGAAACATAAAATTGGGCTGATGAGGCAGCTCAGTCATGGATCCTCTCCTGGTAAATCAAGCCCTAGCATCTCAGACAAAGAACAGGAAAGAAAAGACAACCTGAAAAACATTTCACAATTATACAATCAATTTATCTCTCAGTAGAAAACAAAATGGAATTATATTTTAAAGTGATGAAGAAAGTTTTCAAAGATATATTCTGTAATATATTTTAACTAGTATGTAATAATTTTACATATAATCACTGGGGTACAATGTAATATCACATGTCCATAATTCCAGCACTCTGGGAAGCTGAGGTAGGAAAATTGCAAATTCAGTCTCCATCTAGGCAGTTTTGGAACGGAATGAGTCCCTATTCAAAATACTCTAAATAAATAAATAAATACTCTGAAGATGTAGTTCAGTGTCCTAAATGCCCCAGTGGATCAGACCAGGAGAATCAGACGTTCCTTACCTCAGACATTTAGCATTTATTTGTATAAGGAAGACTAAGATTCATCTATATTCAATAACTAGAGTTGAAATATACATTTAATTGTTTCAATTACTGTCATTGTGCTTTAAACATTGAAATTATTGTTCCTACTCCTCTGCACCCCTGTATCCTACAACTACCCTATTTCCCTCTCCCAGAATGTCTCCCATCTTGGTAGCCACATTTTACTTTCAAATTCTGAGCCTAAACTTTTAGCTTCTGAGAACATTTAGCTTCTTCCTGTAGGATTTATTTCACTTAATATAATATGTGCTACCTCATCCATGCTGACACAAGTGACCGTTTAAAAATATATTTTAAAAGGGAAAACAGTATGAATATGTAAGTGATATGATTACTGCTGTTAATAATAATGCTCACAGGTGTTAAAACATAATATGTAGTAATAATAGGGCATAAGATAGGGACAGATAAATGTACTTAATAATTTTCTAAAGTTCGTGTGTTATTTCAGAACAGGAGAAAATTATAAAGATTTTAGGTTTATTAATCCACAACCTGGAAGTTATAATTTTGAAGAAAACCACTAGGATAATAATAAAAGAATATGTAACTTCCAACTAAATGGGTAATGTATGGTAAATAAAGTAATAAACACTAATTAACCTAAGTGGAGACAAAGAAGAAGAGAAACATACTCTGGGGGGAAAAATAAAAATTACTAAGTATCATTATTTTCCTAAACTCAATTATATCAGTAATGATTTTAAATATACATGATCTAACTCGTTCAATTTGAGTAATACAAGATCAAAAGTGAATCCTAATTGTGTGTTATTTACAAAGATATATCTGAAATAAAAGAACAAAGAAGTTTAAAAGCAAAATACAGCAAAATAAGTGTGATACATAGTCCAAATGAAGCTGAGTAGCTATATTAATATCAGGTAATTATTTTAAAGAATTGATAATCTGAGAGACCTTTCATAATGACAAATGTTCAAGTCACTTGGGAGGTGTAGTTATTTATTCTTATGAATCTAATATTGCAATTTCAAAACCAAAATTAGTAAAATACAACAATAAACAAATCCAAAACTATGAGGAATTTTTAAATAAAATTATTTAGGAAATGATTTAATAAACTAAGATAGTAATGAAGATCTACAAAGTTTAAATTATTTAAACAGTGATATTAGCAAAGATCCTAAAGGTTATCTATACAACCTTGCATCTACCCTGCAGGTAGTATGTTCTTATAAAGAATATGTAACATTTTCAAAAATTGGCCATAATATGCCGATAAAGCAAAACTCAGTAGGTATACAATTTGTTCTTTGAACATAATGGATTTAATTTACATATCATTATTTAGCAAAAAATAATTAGAATTATGAGGATTTAGTTCAGTGGTTCTGGCACCCACCTTGCAAGTGCAAGGTCAAAAGTCTGATCCCCACAAAAAGTAACAAGACTATTTCATTTATGCAGGAAATAAATATTCATATAAGCATACTCTACAAATTAAATAAAGAAATCATGCTGTAAATTAGAAAATGAAAACACATAAAATCTTAAATGGTATAGTTCAAGTTATAGGGACACCTTAAATTTGTACATTAAAAATGAATAAGATTCCAAAGACAATAAAAATATAAGAAAGACTTAAATGGACATACCTTGAGGATATCCTCATAAGTGAAATAAATAGGTCACAGATAGATACATATCGCATCTTTTCTCTGGTATGAGAAAATGAAGATGTAAATGAGTCCTAGCATTGTATGTTAT
>PVIR01028642.1:0-21647 GCA_004026965.1 Petromus typicus | reverse complement strand
GGAGGAGCACAGCCCTGACTTCCTGATCTGGACAAGGGGCCACTCATGCCAGTCCTTTCCCTGCTCACCCCAGCACTCTGCACATATTCCCTCTGCAGCCAAACCTGGGTGCAGACACCAGAGCTGGCTGGGAGCAGCCGGAGGCCTATTGTGAATGGTCCATGGCAGAGATTAAGCCCTGTGGCCTCATTTGTGGCTCACTGCCTCCAACCCTCGGCCCATCCCTGCATGACACTGAAGCACCAGACAAGGTTTCTGCTGCCTTGGACCTGGCTGCTATGCCCACCAGGACTCCAGAGCCTCTCCGGCTCTGGCTAAGGACCCTTCTCTCTCACAGAGACAAATTCCCTCTCAGCCTAAAAACCCTAGGGGCACCAGGTTCTTGTCTGGCTGAGACTGGAAGGTGGAGGCTGGGGTAACCCATTGTGTACCCTCACATTTTCCCTCTTCTCCTCCCCACCCGCCCCACCTTGCCGGAGAACCCTTGGGATGCAGCAATGCCTGTTTAGTCTTCTGTATTTTTTTTTTTTTTTTTTTAGTTAAGGTCTCACTGTGTACCCCAGGTTGAACTCAAACTCTCAGGAATCCTCCTGCTTCACCCAGCCTCTGGAGTACTGGGATTATATGAAAGCATAATGACGCCCAGTGTCTAGTTCAGTCTTTTCAGCCCTTGGCACTTCTGCCCACAGCAGCCACATCAAAGTCTTTGACAGTTCTGTCTTCCAGAGCTTGGCCCAGAGCCCCACCTCTCAGTACCTCAGCCTCCTCCAGGCCTAACCTTGTATCACTCTCCTGTCGTGCTCACCGTCATCTCTCTCCTTAAGCAGCTGTACCCCTACCACAGGCACAAACCTCCAGCTGCTGATGATTCCCAGGGCTGACTTGGGCCAGTGGGGTCCTGGTACTTGTCCTCGGTCAGCTCACGGCCTGATCCCCAGATGGGCTGTCCTCACCTTCCACCCCTTCCTTGTCCCCTGCCCTCTGCCAGCCTGGCAGTGGCAGCTATAGTTCCAGCTGTGTAGAAGTCTGAGGCAGGAGGCTTACTCAAGTCCAACAGTTTGAGGCCAATATATTGTGACCACATTACCTACACATACAGGCACATACACGAGATGACCCTCAAACTCTGCTTAAGAAATTTCAGACAATATTGGTGGCACATATATGTCATCTCTACACTCTGAGGCAGGGGGATCACAAATTTAATCCCAGCCTGGGCAAGAGGAATTTAGCAGACTCTGGTTCCATATAAAAAGTAAAAAGGGGGCTAGGGCTGTAGCTCAGCAGAAAGGCCCTGAGTTCAATCCCGAGTATAGTACTGAAAAAAGAGAAAATAAGTCTTGCAGCTTCTGAGTTTATTTTACCTCAAGAAGGTCGGAAAAAGATGTGCATTTTAACAAAAGGAATTTATGGGTATTTATACCTTCGACAAGAGATGTGAATTTAAATAGTATTGCCAGGGCAACACATTACTATGAAAGACAAGCACTACAAATCTCAGCATTCTGAAAGAGTACTTTCACAGGACAAATCTGATAATCCGAAAGGACTTATTAGGAATAGTTTTTGCCAAGGGGGTTTTATGATGCAGAAAAAAAATGTACTTTTGTTTCTGCAAAAGAGGGAACTTTTTTTCTTCTTATCTTACTGCTATTTTTACTTTTCTCACTGCCAGATAGAGGGACCTCATGTTTTCAAGGCAGCACCAGAGAAACATATGCCAGTCTGGGCTGCAGTGTTGAGGCCTGGAGTGATCCCCAGCAGTGCAATAAAAATAAAAAGAATAAAATTCTAAACAACTGAATGATGTGGCACATACCTATAATCCCAGCTACTCAGGAAGCTGAGACGGGACGCAAAGATCTCAAGTTCACAGCCAATCTGAGCAACTTAGCAATGTAGGGATAGAAACACCATCGGGAAGGAAATGAGAAGACCCCTCCAAGGAAGAATCAGGCAGCCCCTGTAAACAAAAGCTAACAGCTTGTGGTCACATGTCCTCTGCATGCTGTGACCAGTAAATCTTACTTCACAGAAGATAGTAGTCACACTTCTCCTGCTGTCACCCAGTCTCCTTGCTCTGCATATTCAGTTTGGCCTTTCTGCTGGAGAAAGCAAGATGCAACCCTCTTCCTCCAACCCACCTCCCAGAGCACAGCTAGTGACTCTGGTTCTCCTCCAGTCTGCCCAGTGCCACGCGACCGCCTCCCTGGGACCTCTGACTGGGTGTCTATCTACCTCTACCACATGGAGCCAGGCCAGCCTCACTGCTCCCTTACATTTCCTCAGATCCTCCAGAAGAGCACAACTGAAAACAGCTCATCTCTGAAATTTCCCATTGAACCACAACTCACCACACAGGAAAATAAAACCACAGAGAGCAGGGACACAGACAAGGAAGGGTATCCATAGCCAGACTCATAAAACAAGAGGACAAAGCTGGGGATTTAGCTCAGTGGTTCCAGGTTCTGCCTTGCAAACTCAAGGTCTTGAGTTTGATCTGTGGTAACCACATACAACAATGCCAGGCGTGGTGGCTCACACCCATAATCACAGCACTCAGGAGGCAGAGGCAAGAGGACTGCTGTGAGCTCAGGGCCAGCCTGAGCTACAAAGCGAGACCCTGTCTCAAAAAAAAAAACCAAAAAACAGCGGACAGAGGTCAAGGGCTGAGGAGGAGGGTGGCAGAGAGAAGCCTTAAGGAAGCCGGACAGTGATCATGGAAGCTGGCAGTATGACACCTGACCCAGCCACGTGAGTAGTCATATCTGAGCATGGATCTCTCACCAGTATTCTTACAGCTAAATTTCAGAACAAAGAAGAGATTCCTGAGTAACAGTTAGTCTCACTTCACAGAAACAGTGTAAGCACAAAATTTCACTGTGCTCCCCACCAGAAAAAGGTTAAAGGGCTACATTTATTGCACTTTTTTTTTTAAGTTTGAGACAGGATCTCACTTTGTAGTTCAGGCTGGTCCTGAACTCAGCCTCCAACTCAGCAATCCTCCTGCCTCTGCCTCCCAAGTGCTGGGTTACAAGCATATCCACCAAGCCCAGCACTGTGGTACCTGGTATTGATTGCTGGTGGGCAGGCACGAGTCACTGTTGTCTGTGGTTACTGGGGATCCAAACCAGGACATTTTGCTTGCGACGCAGGCACCAGACCCGAGCTAAATCCCTGGCCCATTTATTGCACTTTTTAAAGAAGTCGAAATTTCGTCAATTGCAAAGAACCTTATTCTGATGAGGCTCTATCTGTAGACACAGGATAGTCAGCATGGAGCCAGGAAGCAGAGCAGGGCTTGGAGCTGGGCCTGGGGAGGGAGGCACCTGGCTGCAGCCCTTCCCTCCTGGGTCAGAGTACCAGGCAGGCACAGGTGAGCTAGGGCCAGCCTCGCTCTGCTCTCACTTCTGGTTTCTGGAGCTGTGTCCCACACCAGGATGCAGAGGCCTCCACCCAGAGAGGAGGCTGCTTTCAGTGACCCCAGGATTGAGACCAACCAGATAACCACCTGCAGAAAACACACGTTCTGTGAACCTCCCTGCAAGCTCATTGCAGGGTTTGACTACTTTACTGCCCCCGTGGCCGGGACCTGAGGCAGGCCAGCCTGCACGCCCGCTGCTCCCCTGAATGCCCCTCCTCTCGCATCCTAAAGCCTGGTCTTGTCCTCAACTGAAAGAACTGGCAAGTGTCTGTCTGGGGACTTTGGCCACCAAGCAATGAGATTTACGGTGAGCTTTGAGGAAGTAGAAACTGAAGTATCGGCTGGGTCCTGAGAGGCGCTAGAGATTAAAGGTCAGCCACGCACAAAGATCTGAGGAAGCTCAGATGAGCCTGGCTTGTTGCACTTCATCCCACCCAGGATTTTGCCTAGTGAAACTGAGTCCCTTGAACCTGTTATCTGAGGGTGCTCAGGGGGATCTCCTGTCACCTGTGACTTTACAGAGGCCTTAAGGACCTGCCTAGCCTCATCATCCTTTCCCTTCCTATGGGTCTCTCACCCTAAGGTCACCTGGAGCCCCTAGCCTGAACTCCCCTGCCCCTTTCTTCCTCTGGGCACAGGTGCACCACTTGCCTCTCCTTATAGATTGTATTCCTTATTCCTTTTCTGTGAGTCAGGGACTTTTGCTGGCTATTTGTTCCGTGGTGCTGGGAATCTAGCACAGGCCCGGTGCTCCTGACTATACTGCAGCAGACATCTGGGCTTCATTATGCTTGTGTGGACTGCTCAGTGCATTCCTGCAGCATGAGTGGCCTCTGGCGTCCTTCCCAAGTTCCCTCAGGAACCCAGGCCATCTCACTCCTAGGCCTGAAGACAGGCCAACTTTACAAGCTCAGACAGATTGGCAAAGGTGAGGGGAAACAAGACTCTAGGCCCCAGAACACCCTGGCTGACCTGGGGAAGGTATGGATGCAGTCCACCCCGACCCCTTGCTGTTGCTCCTGAACACCCCTTCTCTGGACTTGGGCTGAAGCAGATGCAGAGAACTGAGACCACTTGTCCAAGAGGGGAGAGAATTCCTGCTGTGACAGAAGGCCAACAAGACCTCACTAGGCAGGGTGATTTTTATTTGAATGGGGGTCATCTGTAGTCTGCAAACATTAAAAATGGGAGAGAAACAAGATCTAAAAGGCCCAGGGTGTGGTAGGGCATGTGGAGTCAGGCTTTGTAGGGGAAGTGCAGTAGTAGCCCCTCGTGGGGCCCCAGACTCAGGGCACCCAGTTCCAGGCTGGCACCCTCCTCGCGTCCCGGCTGGGTGCTGAGCAGGAGGTTGGCCTGAGGTGGCAGGCGAGCACTGGCTGGCAGGGCCGAGGCCCCAAGCGTGACAGACTGCCTCATGTCCCCAAAGTTGAGCACCACCAGAAATCGCTCATTCTGGTCCCAGTGGCGCACATACGAGAAAAGGCTGGGTGGGGAAGAGAGTGTATGGAAGTCTCCATGCAGCAGTGAGCGTTCTTTGCCCCGCTGGTCACTGAGTTTCCGGAACAGAGAAAGGAGGGATAATGGGTCCTCATTCTGGCTCTATGGGAGAGGAAAACACAGAAGGGTGTGAGGCCTTGGGGTAGACTCCATCATCCCCGCTGCCCTCTAGGCTGAACCCTCACCTTCACTGTCATGTTGGTGTCCATAGACCCAGAGGCATAAGGGAGGCTGGATTCGTCCCATGGCATGACTGGAGCCTGGGCCGGCTGAGAAGAAAAGACAGGGCTTAAAAAGCTTCCTTTTTCCTCCCCCTGGGGCCACTTTGTCAGTGCCACCTCCTACTGTGCTATCAAGGATCCAAGCCGCAGCCCCCATATATACACTGTCTCCTCTGCCCCTTCCACCTTGAGTGATGCTCCCAATGTCCTTGGGCTGCTCCACAAGTGTGCAGTTATTCTGAGAATGCACCTCAGCCTTGAATCCCCCTCATCCTGACTTCTTTGCCCATAGCTTATCAGCATCTGGCTTCTTTATTATATCTATTTAACAAATTCACCACTGAGTCAGGCATGGTGGCACATACCTGTAAGCTCAGCACCAGGGAAGCAGAGGCAGGAGGGCTGCCTCAAGTTCAAGGCTGGCCTAATGAGTTCAGGGTCAGCCTGAGCTACAAAAGCAAGACCCTATCTCAAAAAACTAAAAAAACAACAACAAAAAACCCCAAATTCATCACTGACAGCTGTTTTGCTCGTCAAGGTATCTATTCTGTATGTAGCAGAGATCAACACAAACCTGTGGACTAAGTGCATAACTCCTCATGGTAGCTAAGATAATATGCCGCTACACCCGTCTACCTACCATGCCATTCCCTGCCCATATCGCCTTGGCTCCCCACTGAAGGACTCGGGGCCTAGCACACAGCAGCCACCACCCAATGATGAATGAATAAATGATGGCTACGTCTTCAACATCTACCAGTCATCAGACAATGACATTTCAAAATGGCCTGGGCATTGTGGCAACACCTACAGTCTCGGCTCCTCAGGAAACAAGCATGACAATCAGCTGAGCCCAGGAGTTCAGGGAAGCCTGGGCAACCCAGCAAGACCCCCTCATCATTCTAGCAAGGGTGAAATAACTCATCCAAGGCCACAGAGCCACTGACAAAGAACAGAACCCCATCCCAGACCGAGGCAGGGTCGGAGCCATCAGCCCTGGATCATGTCTTCATGACTCAATAGGTGACCACAACTTCCCCAACATGCACAAGAGAGCAACACCTGTCCAGGAAGGGTGGCAGCCTGCAGACCAAGTTCATCTCCATAGCTGAACACAGGGGTGCCTGGAAGAGTGAAGAGCAGCAGCTGGTAGAGCCGGAGGAGCTGAGCAGGTATGAAGGATGTCAGGAGGCCAGCCTGTGACACCTGCAAAGCACACAGACTCTATGAGCCCAGGTCCACCTCTTTGCCCCTCCTCCCCAAACCCTGAGAGCTGGCACACTCACGCTCCAGCTACGCCAGCGGTCAGCAGTGACATTCAGGTACTGGCTGACCAGAAACTTCATGTGCTCCCCTGTGGGACTGGGGCTCGACAGGTAGGAGCTGGTCAGCAGCATATCCTCAGTAGACTCAAGAAGACTCAGGAGCTGCTGCAGGTCAGAGGAGTTAGTGCCTGCGATCAGGAGCCTGCGGAATAGGTGGGGATTTAGATTCAGTGGTACTGTGCCTTCCTCGGAAGCACAAAGGCCCAAGTCAATCCCCCGTACCACAAAGCAAAACAAAACAAAATTAGACTGTAGAGGTGGAACGGGTGCCAAGTTGGCCTGAGACAGGATGCTTCTGAGGCCCCAGGAGAGAGGAGTCAGAGCACCCAGTACCCACTTGTCTTTGTTGAAGCTCTTGGTGATGTTCTCCCACTCGGCCAGGAAGAAGGATGCATCCTAGAGGAAGAAAAGAAGGCAACATCAACACACAGGGACACTACCCAATCTAGACACTGCCCTCATTATATCCTGAGCTAGAATGAGGAAAGGCACTCACCTTCAGATTCTCCACATCCCGGACCTGGAATCCATCCACTTCTTTCTGCAGCCAAAAGCTCAGAGCTTCCTAAGGTAGAGAATAACAAAGGGAAGACCAACACAGAGGTGAAGGCTCAGGAGACCCTAGCCCATAGTCTCATCCACCTTGTACTGCATCCCCAGCTCTGGTTCCCCACTCTTCTGATTTCCAGAGAACCTTTTTAAGTGTTCCAGTATTATAGGTAGAAAAGCTAGCTAGATATGTGGTAGGTAAATTAGGACTAGTCCTCAAAAAATTTGCAAGAAAGGAGACATTGGGCCAGGGATTTAGCTCAGTGGTTCCAGCGCTTGCCTTGCAAGCACAAGGTCCCTAGTTTGATCCCCGGTAACTACATACAAAAATGCCAGCAATGGTGATTCAAAACCACTAGCAATCAGTACCACATACCACAGTGCCAGGCATGGTGATTCACACCTGTAATCCCAGCACTTGGGAGGCAGAGGCAGGAGGACTGTTGTAAACTGAGGCTCACCAAGGCTACATAGTGAGCTCAGGAGCAGCCTGAACTACAAAGCAAGACTCTGTCTCAAAAAAAATAAAAAGAAGGGGCTGGGGAGTTAGCTCAGTGGTTCCGGCGCCTGTCTTGCAACCGCAAGGACCCGGGTTCAATCCCTGGTAAACACATACAGTCCTGGGCGTGGAGACTCACGCCCGGCAGCAACCAATAACACATACCACAGTGCCGGGCGTGGTGGCTCACGCCTGTAATCCCAGCACTCGGGAGGCAGAGGCAGGAGGATTGCTGTGATGTGAGTTGGAGGCTGAGCTCAGGGCCAGCCTGAACCACAAAGCGAGACCCTGTCTCAAAAAAAAAAAAAAAAAAACCTTAAAAAAAAAAAAAAGAAAGAAAAGAAAAAGAAGACCTTTACCAAAGGTCACCACCATCTAAAAAAAAAGAAAACTATCCCTTCCTGATAGCAGTGACTGATAGGCCTCACTCTCTCCCTGGGATGGAGGGTCAAGATCACTTCTCCACAGGAATGCAGTGGGGTGGAGGGCCAGGACCTAAACCCACCTGGAAAGTTTCCTGAATTAAAACCTTTGTACACTTGCTATGTGATTTGATTTCTCATTGGATCCTCATATAGTCAGTATTACTTAAGCAACTATACTTGTTGTAATCTTATTGGTCTAAATGGTTCTGCCACTTTGTGATTTCTCATTGTACCAATGTTACAATGTTTGTACATTGTACCACTGTATTTGCAGTATTTCTGGTTGACAGTCATTTTGTCCCACCTTAAACCCGCCTTACCTTGTGGCTTTGGTCCAGAAAAGCCCTCTAAGTGAGGCAGACGAGTTACCCACCTTTCCAGTTCTCCCTTCTGTCTCTTACACAGAAGCTTTCTTTCTAAAATTTTCCTGCTCTAATCTCTATTGTTCCTAAAAAGTCATTCTTCAATTTTAGAGAAAACGAAACTTGCATTCAGGTTGGGAGCTAGGCCTTGCTCCCCTGTAGCACCATCACTTGATTTCTCTATTCTGCTTCTACTAGATAAACAGTTTCACCCCTAACAGCTACAGAAAGGCCCAGTAGAAAATGTGTATCAAAATAAAAGTCCACTTCATGTGGTCGCCCTAGTCATGAAGGCATGATCCAGGGCTGATGGCTCAGACCCTGCCTTGGTCTGGGATGGGGTTGGTACAAGAAGAGTCAGTACCCTCTACTTTGTTTTATGTTTTGGGGTTTTTTGGTTTTGTTTCTTGAGACGGGGTTGCACTATACAGCCCAGCCTCACCTTGAATTTGTGATGATCCTCCAGCCTCAGCCCTCCAATCATGGGCATGTGCTACATGCTTGGCCAATATTCTCTGTTTCGGAGATAAGGAAGCAGGCTCTAGAAGCCAGGAGTCACGGTCATAGCAAGAGAGCAGCAGTGACTGCAAGTAGAGTGCCAAGTAGCTCTAACGTTGAGTGGCTTCCCTCCCGTCATCTCTTCAGGGCTAGGAAGCTGAAGCTGGCCAGCACAAGGCCAAGGGTAAAGACTGTAATTCAAAGCACACAGCTCTGGGACAGACCTGGCTTGCCCTCGGCCAGCAAGCATCTGGCAGGAGGCCTGGGCCCCACCCCCACTGCTCCCTTTGTTCCTCTTCTCGCTCCACATTTTTCCTCCTTTGGTCTCCATTTCTATCTGAGGGTACTACCCCTTATACCTCACAAATCTGAAACCTGCCCATTACCATTAACTGTTCAGCAACTGGCCAGGAACAAACTCAAGTGACTCTGGGGTCCCACCCAGATGTCATGAGATTGGAATTCTCCTTCAGAATCACAGCTGCATGAACCTTCAGGGCTGCCCATTCTGGGCTGCCAGTTCCCTACCAGCCAGGCAGCAAGAGCCGTGTAACAGTGGAAGCCCTGTCCCAGGCTGCCATACTCAGCTGCAGCTACTACCTAGAAGAAGGTTAAAGTGGGACAACAAACTACTTAAACTTCACATCTGGGACACTCAAAGCTCCTCTACACCTGCTTCCACAGTTACAGATTAGGGATAACAGGTACTTTGTGCAGCTACATAAAGAATTAGGAAATAGGGCCTGGAATTTAGCTCAGTGGTTCCAACGCCAGCCTTGCAAGTGCAAGGACCTGGGTTCATCCTGGTAACCACATACAACCATGCCAGGCATGGAGACTCACATCCAACAGCAATCAGTACAGAGGAAGGAGGATTGTTCTCTGTGTGGCAGAGGAAGGATTGCTGTGAGTTCAAGGCGGAGCTCAGGGCCAGCCTGAACTACAAAAAAGCAAGACTCTGTC
Organism: Petromus typicus; assembly: GCA_004026965.1. NCBI lineage: Eukaryota > Metazoa > Chordata > Mammalia > Rodentia > Petromuridae > Petromus > Petromus typicus. The sequence goes on along the minus strand of PVIR01028642.1, from coordinate 11,884 downwards.
TCAAAAAAAAAAAAAAAGAATTAGGAAACATCTGGCATGGGCCCAGTTACAGAGAAAGACTCTTGGACTTACAATTTCAGACTGAACAAGCTGGGTGTGGGTGGCACATCCTGTAAACCCAGCACTCAGGAAGCTGAGTCAGAAGGATCTCTACAAATTGGTAGGTCAGTATGAGCTATATTATGTATTCAAGGCCAGCCTGAACTACATATAGCAAGAAGACCCTATCTAAAAAAATTTTTTAAAAAAATTCAGACTGGGCTTTACTCCAAACACATCAAACAAGGTCTGGGAAGCAAAGCAAGACAGGATTCCCACAAAGAAAGAAAGGACTTCCTATCCCGAAAAGAAGGAAAATCAAACTTGCAGATGAACATCTGACAAATTCCCTTCCTGGCGCCATGTCACCACAAAGTCAAGGAAACAAGAAAAATGAGAAGCCAGAAAAGAAATAAACATAGGGATGCACTGCAGGCCTATCCCTCCGGGTAGAGGAAGGATTCCTGCTCCTGCCTGTGGGAGCCAGGCTATGGGCACACAGCTTCTGTGAAATGATACTCAAGGGTGGGACTGAGGGCTGGGAACACTCACCTTCACCTTGGCGGCCGTAGCATTTGCCTGTGTGGGAAGGAACCAAGAGCTCTGGCCCTGGTAGTTGGGAGTGAGGTCCAGGATAACATGAATGCCTAAACAGGGAGGGTGAGGGGAAGTGAGGAACTCAAACAGAAGATTTTTGAGTATTTCCAACCTACCCTGGGTTTGAAAACCTGGATGTGTGCCCTGTTAAAGCCGAAGGCAGGATTATAGAACAGCAAAGGAGGCTGCACTACAGGGCCTGGGGCTCCCCATCCCCAAAGTGAACCCTTTAAACATGTTTCTGTATGAGCTATTAGATAATATCTGAGCTTCTCCGCTGCCCAAAAGGATCCATAGTTTAATAAGCTTAAAACTCCCAGTGGGAGTTGGGGGATTTCACTGACTTAGTGAAAGTCTACATTGTGGAAATAAGGGCACTAAAGCCCAGAAGTTAAGTGACTGGTTCAAAACTGCACAGCCAAGCAGAAATTCCCTGAACCACTTGATAAATCCTTTTCAGGCCAAAGTCTCTGCCCAGGAAAATCCTAGACAAGAACCCAATCCTGCTTTGTCTCAGGCCAAAGGCCAAGCCCTTACTGGCTGGCCCTGCCTAAGGAAGCTGGGTCACCCACTCTTTTTCTTGGCCGCTTGGAGGAGGCTGACAAAGTCTTCCAGGGAACCAAGAGAGGGGTCAATCAGCTCCAAGTTGGTTCCTGCCAAATCATCCTTCTGGTTCTTGTGAATGGGACCAAGCACGAGACCCTTCACCTTCAGGGTGCTCAAGTAATCCAGGCGATCTCGCAGATCTGCAGGCGGGGAGGAACGTCAGCCAGGCTAGAAGTGCCCATCCCCACCCCCACACTCCCCCGCCCAGGGCTGGATCACGAGGCTGCTGAGAGCTGATGCAAGGACCTCAGCAAGTACTGAGTCAGCCTCTTCCCAGAAGGGAGGGGAAGGGCAGGGTGTGGCAATTGGGCCACCAGTGTCCCAGCCGGGTCGAAATGGTCAACTGCGGTCAATTGACGGGCCAGACACACTCACCCGCCAGGTGGCCTGCACCACCCTGGAAGGCGCGTGTGTTGCTCACACAGTAGAGGGGGCCACGGTGCCATTCGGGCTGCGTAGGCAGCGGGCGGCAGCGTGGCGCGCGCACGATGATGGCCACGGCGCCGGCCAGCATGCCAAGCCAGCCCAGCCAGAAAAGTAGCAGCAGCGCAGCGCGCGCGCGCGCCCAACCACGACCACCAGCCGCCGCCAGCAGCTCCTCTTTGCTCAGCCCAGTGAATTTGCCGCCCGCCGTAGGCTCCACGCTGCCAGCCGCCGCTTTGGCCTTCACTAGCCCATTCTTCTCAGCACTCGCCGCCATCGGCTGCTTCTCGGGTTCCAGCTCGCTCAGCTCTACCTCCTTCATGTCCACCTCGGTGTCGCGGCTCATGGTGCCTGCGGGCGGAGACCCAGACGAGTCGGGACAGAGATCCAGCTACTCCACCGCTCGGGCCTCTGCAGCTAGGACTGAGCGGCTACGCGGCGGGAAGCGGAAGAGAAGCTGGCCCCGCCCCCTGCCGGCCCCCAAAGGCCACTTCGCGGCCCCGCCCCACCCTCTCAGAGGGCTGTGCGGGAGGACTTGGAAACAACCTGGGTTTCAGGGGAGTTTTTCTCTTGTTTGTTTGTTTGTTTGTTTGTTTAACCTATTCTGCTTTGGACAGACCCAAAACTGCCATCCTCCTGCCTCAGCCTCCTGAATGCGGAGAGCACAGGTGTACATCCTGGTTTTCAGCTGCAAAGCTCCACTTCTTACCTCGAAACTATCTACTCCTGCGGTATCTTCGACCCTGCACTCAAAAGCTGCGCCTAGAACCGAAGATGGCAGGCTCTATTATGCGCCCCTTCCAGCTCCACACCCCTCTGCCTTCTGGTGGCGACCGCGACACCATCAACCAGTGCTGGGTGGCCCAGGCTACCTGACCAGGTGTAGCCTGGCTCTCCTGCCCAGCAGCATGCTGACTCCTCAGGCATCAGCTTCTAACAGCTCTCACCAGTCTTCTCCTTCTCCATGAGGTCTGGCTTGCCCTTTTCTGGGCCCCCACACACTAGCTGCCTGACCACGCTGTCAGGGTTTGGGGGCTGTGGCCAGCACTCCAGAACTGGGGCATAGGCAAATCCCCTCTCTCCTCTCCCACAGACAAGACTGCACTCCAGAGGGCTCTTGGCCACCCCCAAACACCCCCTGGAGCACTGCCTGCAGATTTCCAAGCTTCCTCCAGAGGCCCTGGCAGAGGGGGAAGGCAAGTGGGCAGAGATGGCTGGACACCAACACGGGGAGGTGCTAATGGGCTCCGGAACTCCTTGTTCCTGAGCAGAGCCAGCCGTGTTATTTTCAGAGAGAAGCTGGCGGAAACAGGTTCTTCTCTCAGCCAGGCCAGAAGCCAGGACACAAAACCTAAGGTCTGAGGTGACAGCAGAGAAAAGGTGTAAAAAGCTCATTCTCTGCCTTCCGCGTTGACCAGCCCTCCCACCCACCCTGGAAAAGGAGAGCAGCTTGGGGAGGTGCTGGGGGTGGGGGTGGAACAAACAAGAGACTGCACTTCACACCAGTGCTGCAAGATAACACAAGTCCAGGTGCCCCGGTACAGAGACAGGAGACGCCCAGCACTCTTGGCCCTCCGGTGAACACTCCAGGGTGAGGGCTGGGGCCAGTTCTCCGAGACACAGCATCTCGAAGCTGCTATGGCTCCACATCGGCCAGGAAATGCCCTCTTCGGCCAGAAGCTCACCACTGGCCCACGCAGCACAGTCTAGGTCACACAGGCCCTCAAAGCTCAGTGTGTCCACACCTCACCACTATGCCCTTCCCGCTCCACCTTGAGATCTTGCCGCCTTCTTGACTCTCTGCCACGGGCAACTACCCTGCTCTGCTGAGTCCCACTAGGCTCCTTACCAGGGCTGTCTGAAAATTGTATGTGAAAATATAAGGATGACAGTGGAAAGAGATTTAAACACTACCGGATCAAGATGAAACTGTTTCTGCGGGGGCATACTGTCCCACACCTATTATCCCAGGAAGGCTGAAACAGGAGGATTATAAATTCAAGTACAGCCTGGATGATTCACAGATTAAGCAAGACACTCTCCCAAAAGAAAATATGAAAGGGCTAGAGATGTGACTTGGTGTGAAGGCCCTGGTCTCAATCCCTAACAGTACACCAAAACAAAACCCCAAAAAGTAATAAATGGGGGTGTCCAGAGATGCTATCGAATATGATACAATGTTTCTTTTAAGAAGGCAAAATGGCTAGGGATTTAGCTCAGTAGTGCTGAGCTGCCTGGCAAGTGGAGGTTCAATTCTGTTATCAAAAAAATAAGAATAAAAATAAAAAAAAAAAATAGCAATGCGTGCCAGGCATGGTGGCCCACATCTTTAGTCCCGGTACGCCAGAGGGAAGATCACCATGAGTTCCAGGACAGGCAGGAATACACAGTGAGTTTAAGGCTAGCCTGGGATACATAGTGAGACTCTGTCTCAAAAACAAAACAATGGCAACAACAAAAAACCTCTTAGATAATCTAACCAAAAAAAGGATACAAATTAATCCACACAGAAATTTAAAAAGGCAGTACACCCACACATAGTAGCACATGCCTGTAATCCCAGCTCTTTCATAAATTCAAGGCCAGCCTGAACTGTATAGTGAGATCCCTATCTCAAAAAAAAGTTTTGTTTTTTTTGAGACAGGGTCTCGCTTTGTAGTTCAGGCTGGCCCTGAGCTCAGCCTCAAACTCACATCACAGCAATCCTGCCTCTGGCTCCCAAGTCGAAAATATTTAAAAATATAAAAAGCAACAACAAAAAGAATGCAAAGGGTATAATTTGTCAAGAAGAATTTAACCTTTAAGAGAAAGCTGAGACTGAGCAAATAAAAACAGCTGAGCTACTAAGAGGATCTGAACACCTCATACTCTGCAGGCAGAGCTAGCAGTCTTGCATCCAGAGGCTGAGGACTGAGAAGGGTCCTTTCCAGGAACTGCTACAGACAGTCGGCAGCCGCTAAGCCTTACTAACTCTGCCCCAGGTTAAAAGGGCAGAGGAAGATGGGAGAATGGCAGGAACCCAAAGAGTTCCCATCCACTGAAGTCAGGGCTCTGCTCCCACAATCCAAAGCAGGGTTGAACTCTGCCCTTAATGCCACAGGTCCTAAGGGTCTAAGGCAACATGGGGCTTGTTTTTTAGACAGGATCTCGCTGTGTAGTTCAGGCTGGCCCTGAACTCACTATGTAGCCCAAGCAAGCCTCGAACTCAGCAATGCTCCTACCTCTGCCTCCCAAGTGCTGAGATTACAAGCATGAGCCACCATGCCCAGCACTGCAGTATGTGATACTGATTGCTGATGGGCATGAGTCCACCACATGCAGCATTGTTGTATGTGATTACTGGAGATTGAACTAGGGACCTTGCACTTGCACGGCAAGTGCCAGAACCACTGAGCTAAATCCCTGGCCCAATATGGGGTTTTGATGAAGGCAGAAGAAGAGGCTGACCTGGCACTGTTACCTGAGGCACTGGACCAGAAGGCAGCACTGACTGGACCCTGCAGAACACTGGCTGCAGAAGAACAGCACTATCAGGCTCATCTTAGTGACAATGTACACAAGGGGCACAAGGGCCAGGAAGAGTAAAGACATTCAATGAAACCATTCTTAGAGAAATAAACACATCATCTGAAAGTAACTGGAACTCATATAAGTGCCAATGAACAACACTGCAGCAAGCCATTCTCTCCAGTGCAACCAAGTACAAAAAGATAAAACACCTGCCAGCCATGGTAGCGTATGCCTGTAATCCTAGCACTCACTCCGGAGGCACAGGCAGGAAAATCATCATGAGTTCAAGGCCAGCTTCAGCTACATGGTGAGAAAAGGTCAGCTTGAGCTACATAATGAGACCCAGTCAAAAAAAAAAAAAAAAAAAAAAAGAAATAAAGATAAGCACCTGCATTCAGGATGTGGTGGTAATATCCAGCCTTAATGATTTAATGAGAACCTGTTTTAAAATTTAAAATAACAAGAAAAGTAAAAAGAGGGCTGGGGTTGTGGGTTAGTGACAGAGTACATGCCTAGCATGGGCAAGGCTCTGGGCTCAAGCCCCAGGACAAGAAAGTAAGGAAAAGAAAAGAAGGAGAGAAAGAATCAAAATTTTAAAAGTGCAAAGGGAACAGAGGACAGACAAGAATGGAACCTATAACCCCACAAATTCATTCCAGGATAAATATGGACAAAGGTATTTCCTAAACCGGACTTTGAGAGAAGGTGTGCAAAAGAAAGTCAAATTTGGGGGCCGGGGTTTTAGCTCAGTGATGCCAGCACCTGTCTTGGAAGTGCAAGGACCCGGGTTCGATCCCCAGTAAACATATACAATACTGGGTGTGGAGACTCACACCCAGCAGCAACCTGTACCACATACCACAGTGCTGGGTTGGTGGCTCACGCCTGTAATCCCAGCACTAAGGAGGCAGAGGCAGGATTGCTGTGATGTGAGTTTGAGGCTGAGCTCAGGGCCAGCCTAAACCACAAAGCGAGACCTTGTCTCAAAAAAAAAAAAAAAAAAAGTCAAATTTGGGCTGGGAGTATAGCTCAGTAGTGGGTCTCACTGTCACTGAGTCATCCAGGCTGGGGTCAAACTTGCTACCCACCTTACTCAGCCTCCCAAGTGCTGGGATTACAGGTGTGCCACACACTACATCACCTGCCACCCCATTTCTGATTTCTTATTTATTTTTTGGCAGTTCCAGGGGTCAAACTCTGGCCCTTGTGCTTGCAAGGGAGGTGGGGTACCACTTGAGCTATCCCCGGCCCTCCTGGTTCCTTTTATTGACAACCAAGATAGGGTATTTGGTACCTTCTTTGTTTTCCTGTGCTAGGGACTGAACCCAAGGATTTGTGCATGCAGGCAAGTGCAAAGAGCCACACTCTGCTCTAGGAGTGTTTTATGAACAAAAACTATGAATCAAAAATGTAGCCAAAGCCAGGCATGGTGGCCAGGCCTGTAACCCCAGCACTTGGGAGGATGAAGCAGGACTGCAAGTTTGGGCCTATCTTAGGCTGCACAGCAAGACTCTGGCATTTTCTAACAGGATAATCAGTGGATCCTTGTGGCCAGTAAACTGTGCTCCTCTCAACAGCAAAGCTCCAACCGGTAAGAAGTGAGACTTGCTCAGCTTCTTCATTGAGACTACTTTCTGGCCACAAGATGGGGAGCAGATGAGAGGAGATAGAGCAGAGGCCAGGAAGCTAAGTCAGGGACTTGAACCCAGGACTAAGCCAGGTGAGGCCTTTCTAGCACCTACAACCATAACGGGAACATACACCATTTCAGAAACCATACACCATGTCAGACAAGACCAGTCTGTGGCCAGCACAGCCCAAGACAAAATTAGGATTGTTACATAATCACACCTGAACTCATTCCAGCATCCCACAAGCCTAAGGCAGAAGGATAAAAAGTTTGAGGCCACCCTCCCAATTTAGCAAGACCTTGTCTCAAAAGAAAAAATATTGGGGTGTGGTGATGCACATCTATAATCCCAGCACTTGAGAGGCTGAGGCCAAAAATCACTACAGTTCAAGGCCAGCCTCAAACTACATAGCAAGACACTCTCAGAAAGACAAAAAGATAGACAGACAGATAGATAAACGGGACTGGAGATATAGCTCAATGCAAAAGCCTTTGTTTCAATTCCCAGTTTTTTGTTTGTTTAGGTTTTTTTTGAGACAGGGTCTTGCTTTGTAGTTCAGGCTGGCAGTGAGCTCACTATGTATCCCAGGCAAGCCTCAAACTCACAGCAGTCCTCCTGCCTCTGCCTCCTAAGTGTTGGGATTACAGGCATGAGCCACCACACCTGGCACTGTGGTGTGTAATTACCAGGGATCAAACTCAAAAGGACCTTGAGCTGGCAAGGCAGATACGGAACCACTGAGCTAAATCCCCAGCCCCTCAGTTTTGTTTTGTCTTTTTAAAGACACCCAATCCAGACATAATTAGCAATTCATTCAGTTGCCACCATTCATTATATTCCAGTAAGGGAGACACCTAGTTCCATCACAGTTACAGTTAACAAATCTCTGCTGTACCAGCTACCTGTTGACAGGGGGATCTACCACTTAGGAAGCCTGGCAAGCCCAGACTGCATAGAATGGATGCAGCAAGCTCTGGTTTCAAAACCCAGTTTTACACAGAGGAAATACCTGACATTAATCCGTAAGAATGACTACCACATTTGATCTCAGCCAAAAGGCAAAGAAGCAGCACTACCAGTTTCCCCTCCACAATACTCCCAGCACCAGAGCCCTTCCATTCAGGCCCACAAACACAGCTGTGCCCAGTCTTATCACCCTCCAAGGCTCCTGCCCCAGACCTGCCCATCCAGGACTAGGAGATGCGTCAAATCACCGTGCAACCCCTGAAAATCATATTAGTAAACTGGCCGTGAAACCCTCTCAATTATTATGTCATTTAAAAATATATAAATTAATATATACATAAATATAAATTTATAAATATAAATCAGGCATGGTGTTGCATGCCCTATAATTCCAGCAATGAAGAAGGCTTAAACAGGATAGCTGTGAGACTGAGGTCAGCCTGGGCCAGGTCACCCTGAACTATACAGTGAGACCCTGTCTCAGAAAGCAAAAATAAGTAAATATAAAAATGTAAATCAGGACTGGGGATGTAGCTCAGTGGTTCCAGCATCTGCCTGGCAAGTGTAAGGTCCTTAGCTCGATCCCTGGTACCACATATCACAATGCAGGGCATGGTGGCTCACACCTGTAATCCCAGCACTTGGGAGGCTAACCCAGGAGGCTCATGACTAGTTTGAGGCCAGCCTGGGATATACAGTGAGTTCAAGGCCAGCCTGAACAACAAACTGAGACCCTGTCTCAAAAAAAAAAAAAAAAAAGTAAACTCAGGGGCCGGGGATTTAGCTCAGTGATTCTGGGGCTTGTCTTGTAAACGCAAGGTCCTGGGTTGATTCCCCAGTAACCACATACAATACTGGGCGTGGAGAGATCCCCGTCAACAGGTAGCTGGTACAGCAGAGATTTGTTAAATGTAACTGTGATGGAACTAGGTGTCTCCCTTACTGGAATATAATGAATGGTGGCAACTGAATGAATTGCTAATTATGTCTGGATTGGGTGTCTTTAAAAAGACAGAACAAAACTGAGGGGCTGGGGATTTAGCTCAGTGGTTCCGTACCTCACGCCCAGCAGCAATTAGTACCACATAACACAATGCTGGGTGTGGTGGCTCACGCCTGTAATCCCATTAGGGATTACACTGCACTAGGGAAGCAGAGGCAGGAGGATTGCTGTGATGTGAGTTGGAGGATGAGCTCAGGGCCAGCCTGAACTCCAAAGTGAGACCCTGTCTCAAAAAATAAAAGGTAAACTCAATCCAGTGTTCCAAATTTGTAATCCCATCACCACAGAAGCCCAAGGCAGGAGGATTGAAGGTTCAAGTCTTGCCAGAGCAATTTAGCCAGCTCTCAAAAAATAAAGGGCAATTGGGGCAACTGGGTGTGGTGGCACACACCAGTAATTCCAGCACTCAGGGGGCTCAACCGGGAGGATCCTGACCAGTTTGAGGCCAGCCTGAAATACATACTGAGACCTGTCTGGTAAAACAAAAATAAATAAACATACAAAATAAAAAGGGTTGGAGATGGAGATGTAGCTCTGTAGTAGAAATTCCCTGGATTCAATCTCCAGCATTGGAAAGGCAGGGTGTGTTCAGTGGGAGAGTGGAGCTCAGCGTGGGCCAGGTGCTCTTCAGGTATAGATGACCTCCTCCCTCCAGCTCTGCCTGTAGCCTCCTCCTGGGACAGTGTCTCTTGCTGCCAGATGTGGGCAGCTTCATGTAGAAAGATTCTGCCAGAGAGCAAGCTAGTCTGTAACTAACCCTACCAGTCAAGTGAAATGGGACAAAAGGACATCATTCAAAAAGTTTCAAGTATAACGAAGACTATTTCCACTAGTATTTTTTTATTTTTTTGGTACTGGAATTTGAGTCCAGGGCTTCACTCTGAGTATATTCTCTGGTGGTTTTTATTTTTTTATTTTTTATTTATTTTTTTTTTTTAGGTTTTTTTTTTTTTTTTGGAGACAGGGTCTCGCTTTGTGGTTCAGGCTGGCCCTCAGCTCAGCCTCAAACTCACATCACAATCCTCCTGCCTCTGCCTCCCGAGTGCTGGGATTACAGGCGTGAGCCACCATGCCCGGCACTGTGGTATGTGGTACTGGTTGCTGCTAGGGTGTGGGTCTCCACACCCAGTATTGTTATGTGGTTACCGGGGAATCGAACCCGGGCCCTTGCGCTTGGAAGACAGGCGCCGGAACCACTGAGCTAACTCCCGGGCCCTGGTGGTTTTTATTTTGAGACAACATCTCAAGTTGCCCAGATGGGTTCAAACTTGGAATCCTCCTGTCTCAGCCTCCCAGAATGCTGAGATTATGAGTCTGTGCCCCTATGTCTGGCTCTCACCAAACTTCAATGTCTCCTTGATCTATGTAAGATTTTTCCTGTTTAAGAAACTGCTAAGCACACACACACACACACACACACACACACACACACACAAAATAAAACCAGTACCAACCAAAAGCTCATAAGCACACCTAGTAATTTTTACCTACAGAGACAGAGCTGTCCATTTCACCAGTTTCTAGTCAGCAGGCTTCACTGACTGCATACTTGCCTGACCTCCATACCTGCACAAATCAGAGCCCTGACTCAGTTCCCCTCCTTTCCAAACTTACTGACCTCTCACCAAAACCACTGTGACAATCTATTTTTTTTTTAATCTAATGTTTTTGTTCCAAACTTATGCCCCAATTTCTCATCACCTCCTTGCTTAGGACCATTCTCTGGCTCCTTTCTAGGTATCTGTAATTCAAAATTTTTATTATCCCTCATTCAATGTCCCCTGGAAATCTTTTCCAGTTTTACCCTCAATCCCACCCCTCCCCTTAATCCCCTTTCCCAGTAACTGTACCAGGAACTTTACCTGGTCTTTTTCATTTTCTCCCTTCCTTTCCTTTTTTTGAGACATAATATTGCTATGGTGTATTTTAGGTCACCTCAAACTCTCTGTAGCCTCAGCTTCTAAGCACTGGTTTTTCAGCCAAGTACGTCTTAATCCCCCCAACCAAACCATCTTTAGGACAAAGTGTGTTATCATTTTTTCCCCCAAATCCTGTATCAGGCAAGGAACAAAGCACTCAGTTATTAAAATGAATTTATTCCAGGTGACTGGAGTCCTCTCAGTAACTACCCTGGGACATGGTTGGAAACCCTACTCCTCTTAGGAGAATGAAAACTAGTTAAGGCTGATAAATCGCCGTTCTTAAAATGGCATCTTGCCAGAGTGATGGTGCCTACTAGTAATATCAGCATTTAGGAGGCTGAGGGAGAAAGATTGCAGCGAGTCAAATAAAGGCTGTCTCGGGCCACACAATGACTACAAGACCAACCTGGACTACAAAACGAGACCCTGTCTTAAAAAAGAAAAAGTCCTTTAGTTCTGCACATGGCCAAGTACGTATGCAGTACACACGTACTTGTTACTGAAATCTCGGGGAGGGTGTTTTCTAAGTTGGGCAGGGCGAACGCGAACAAGGCTGTGATGCAGGGCCCAGGCGTGTTCGCACTGTCCTTGGGTCTGCTTTTCGTGGGACCTAGACTCCGACTCACTAACGGGACACCAGCCAGGTGGCACCTCCATGCCCCAGAGGGTGGTGGCCCTACTTTTCCAGACCTTGCACCACGCACCCACGAGACTTAGATTTCACCCCGGTGACATACACAGGGCTTCTTCAATGGCTTCCGGGTGCGGCTGGGCTTCAGAGCTGAGGCCCCTCGTCTATGAAATATGGGTGCTGAAACTCCATTTTCTGGGTCTCTGGAGACAGGATTGCCGCATCCGAGCTCAGCCAGGAGCAGCATGCGAGGGGTGCTGGGCTGGTCGCCCAGGCCCGGGAAGAGGACGCGCCGAGTGCTGTCCCCAGGGCCCGGCCCCTACCTGAGTGGCCACCCGCGCTGTGACCCTGGGCGTCGGACTCTGAGGGCCTCCGCAGGGCCTGGGCGTCGCCCGGGAGCTCGGGCTCCTCAGGGTCCATGGCAGCGAGGCTTCTCGCAGACTTAGCGTGTGGCGAGGTAGAGGGATGGTGGTGAGACCATAGACTTCACAGCCGTACCACCCGAAGGAAACAACCCATGCCGCAGAGCAGCCTTTGGGTGCATGCGCGACTCTGC
>PVIR01028641.1:0-21774 GCA_004026965.1 Petromus typicus | reverse complement strand
CTGGGATTACAGGCGTGAGCCACCACGCCCGGCACTGGTATGTGGTATTGGTTGCCGCTGGGGTGAGTCTCCACACCCAGTATTGTTATGTGGTTACCGGGGATTGAACCTGGGTCCTTGCGCTTGCAAGACAGGCGCCGGAACCACTGAGCTATATCCCCGGCCCCAGCCATTTCCATTTAAGCTTCCTGCCTGTCTCCCCCTCCCTACCCTCCTGGGCACCAGCTGCAGGGCTGTGTCTTCGGCTTAGTTGTGCCTGCTCTGTCGTGGTGGTGTGTGTTACAGGGGAAACTCACGTGTGCGAGTGCTCATTCATAGAAATGGTCCTGCGTTTCTGCCGTGCTGTTTTCCTCTTTGAGCACTATCACATTTTCTTACACCTTTCGTATTCCAGGCCATGCAGCCTCCCTGTTTTAATTATCCATTCTCCTCATGGTCCTTGCTCCCTGCCTCTCCCCAGTGCCATGAGCAGAGCTGTGCGTGTCCCTTTCTGAGCCAGTTCCCAGGATTCCACCAGGATGAGAAGCCCACAGCGGGTCTCAGCAGCAAAGTTGACAGCACTCATCCCTCAGCCTTACTGAGCAGGGTCCCCATGATTGAGTTGTCTCCCACTGGGGTAATGAGAGGAGGCGTCCATGACAGATTATGCAAAACTCACACCCCAAAGAACCACATGGAGCCTCTTGTTACACTGGCATAGCAGCAGTGCTGCTGCGATGACCCCTGAGGTTGTGTTCATAGGGAAAGACCCTACAAGCTCTGCCCTGACAGGAGCGAGGGCAAGCCCGCAGCAGGCGGGCCTCCCAGCCTCTGACAACCTAAGCCCTAACTGCCTCCTTGCCGGGTGCTCCCCACGTGAATCCACTGAAGGATGGCTGGGTAGGAGTGCAGTGAGGGGAAAAGAGCACAGGGAAAGTGTGGGCTGATCTGTGTCCCGTGTTCTAAACTGCAGTAAGTTCCAGCAGCAGAGTCAACTCACTGAAATCTCAACACACACACACACACACACACACACACACACAGGCTCCCAGGAGCTGCTGCTTTCACAACCAAACTTGTATGTAGGTTTCCACAGCCAGTAGGCTGCTTTGCTGTCAACAAATCCTGGAAAGTCTCTGAACAATGTGTAACAAATGATCATCAAGTGGTAGTTGTTGTGCTCTAGTTTCTACAACAGGTTGCTCCAGGTGTTGGGCCCCAGGTGGTCTGTATAGTTCTTAATTGATAGAAATAAGAAATACATTTTTCTCAGATGTTGACTATGTATTTAACTTTTATAGAAAATAATGATGATGATGATAACACTCAGGTCCCTCTCCAGTTATTTAAATCAGAGTCTCTGGGGCTCAGGTCTGGGATTGCTACTTGCGCATGAGCATGTGTGTGGTTAAGTGGTTGTGGGCACATACCTGTTAGTATGCATGTGCACATGCATACACTTCTGTCTGTGTGTGCACAAGTATACACGTGCACATGTGTTCATGCCTAAATATTAAAGGAGCTGGACGTAGCAGCACATGCCTGTAATCTCAACACTGGGGAGGCTGAGCCAAGAGTTCAAGGCCAGATCTGGGTTTCAGGCCAGGCTGGCACTCAAGGGAGAGCCTGTCTCAAAAAATAAATAAATCTCAAAGAAAGAAAGTGTCACAGTAGATCTAAATCCCCAGCAGAAGCTGCCTCAGAAGAATGAGGCCAACCCAAGGGAGACCACCAGGCCAGGCACTGACTCTTCTTTCCTTCATTCCCTTCCTGAACTGAGTCGCTCACAGGTAAGGGCCACCAACTGTAGAGAAGAGGCGCCTGCCTAGCCCTGCCAGGAGATGACTCCATTACCAAAACCACCATCCTACGGAGGACCCTGGCAGTCTCCATTCAGCCATTCATACAGGCATCCACAGGGGAGGATGACACAGCACCAGGCCTCTGCTCTGTGAGGCTTCTGGCTGGGGGAATTCTGGGCTCCTGCAGAGACAGCAGGTTGCCTGAGAACCTGAAACTCATTCCTCTCCACAGTTTTCAAGAGTTTTCTGAAGCAAAATCACTCACTTGATGTTTCTGAATTCATTGCATGGCAGCCACATGAAAATACCATGTAAAGAAATACTTTTTGTGGGCCAGGGATTTAGCTCAAGTGATACTGTGTTTAACTTAGAAGCAAAAGAGCCCACGTTCAATCCCTGGTACTGCACTAATAAAAATTAAAAGGGAAAAAAAACCCAGAAATACATCCTCGAATGTCCCAGATCAAAGCTTCTCTCTATGAAGAGGCCCAGGCCGAGTTCACGATGATGGCTGGGATTTGCCTGGCATCATATGTCATCCCACACAGTTTGAGATGCAGATCTGTAATCAGCTGCTCGGGTCACATGCTTTCTAGTACTTGGTCTCTTTTTATCCTCCCAGGCTGGCTGAGACACAGGTGGTATAATCAGCTTACAATGAAGTAACAGCAGAGACCGGAATTTGATGCCTTGGACAGTGGCCTTACCCCTTGCCAGGCTGGGATCAGATTCCAGAAGGCCCAAGGATGCCTGATGCCACGTGCTTACATACTCCTCCTTCCCCCACCACAGTGCTCCTTTCATGAGCTATATAGCAGCCTGCCAAAGACGCCCACCTCCTAATCCTTAGGACCTGTCAATATATCGCCAGCTTTCTGTCAAAACAACAAATATCTGAGGTCATGCATTTATTTTAGGAAGGCTTATTTCGAGCTCACAACGTCGGAGCTTTCGCCCACTTGGCTCTGTTGCTTTTGCCTCTGGGTGAGGCAGCACCTCACAGTGGGATATTTGGCAAAGAGGTCACTTCATGGTCAGGACAAAAGAGAGAAAGAAGGGGAGCATCCAAGGCCTCCAGGTCTCCTTTAAAGAGAGGAGACCTCCCCAGCCCCACCTCCTCAAGCTTCTAATCCTGTCCACCGCACTGAGGTTAGGCTCTTCATACAACAGCATAACCATAAATAAACACAATCCAGGAACACAGCAAAAAGTGAACAGAGACCTGCAAAATGAGAAGGTATGTATTAGTCAGCTCGGGTTGTCAAAACAGCAACATGGGAGGATGGAGCAGCACACAGCCTTGGTCATGCTTCTGGAGACCGGAAGTAGGAGGCCCAGGGGCCATCGCGGTTGGGTTCTAGGGAGATCCGCTTCTGGGTTTGCTGGCAGCCACTCTGCATTCACACGTGGCAGAGAGGAGGGGAGCATGGGAGGCTGGTGAGAGAACCTCTCACTACCCTATCAGAGCCATGTCCGCCCTTGTGACCTCACTGGCCATTACTTCTGCTGAGGGCTGGGCCTGGACATACTTATTTTTAGAGGAACACAATCCCATCCACTGCAAATCCATACCATTTTTCCTACAGTATTAGAAAGACTTTCAGCGGAAGTACAGGTGACGTAAGACTGGAAGAGCTGACAGCTTCCCCTCTGCTGGAGGGCATGGAAATGAGTCCACCCAGGAACTGTGATCTGTGACTGGATGTCACCAGCTTCGTGGCCACTCTAAGTCTGTGCACTTACTCTAACAAAGTAGTCACAGATGTGTGGGGAGATATAGAGGGGCATATTCAGAGAGATATATATCATCATAATAAAAGTATTAATCATGCTCAAAATGAAGAATTGGAAGTAGAGCATGGTACAACACAGCTATAATCCTTGCAGTGTGGGAGGCTGAGGCAGGAGGATTGCAAGTTCAAACTTAGGGTAAGCAACTTGCAAGATTCTATCTCCAAATGAATATAAAAGGTTCTCAACAGTACTGAAGGGTCCAATCAACAGGCTTACCTGGGTCTTCCAGGTGCCAGGAGGGAAATGCAAGGGAGGAGAGAATGAACACTCACTACTGCATATTATGCTCATACTATGAATTATCTCTTGGACTCCTCACAATAGCAGAGCAAAAGGGGTATTAGTACCTTTTTACTCTGAATATAAGACCTAACTCGAAAACAATCTGTCTTGAAAATGAGAGATCATCACGCCAGCCCCAATCAGCCCATCCTTACTTATCTGCCACACTATTCTCTTGCTCGGTGGCTACTTTGTAAAGCAGGCAAGGCAAAGATCACCTGACAGGCTGGCATTTTGGACCTCTAGTTTCCAAAGCTGATTATTTTTCAACTAGGTCTTATTTGGGGGAAAAATAAGATACTATTCTCATGTCATTTTTCTTGTTGTAGCTACTGAAACAAATTTTTAAATGTTGAATTGATACATATTGTACTTATGTTTGGATACCTGTGATGTTTCAATACATGTATATAAAATACAATGTGTAATGATCAGATCTAGGTAATTGGTGTATCCCTCAAAATAGTTATCATTTCTTTGGAAATGTTAAAAGTTCTCTCTACTACTGCAAATAATACAATGAGTCATTGTAAACAATATTCACCTTACTGGGTTATCCAGTATTCTGAATTATTTCTTTTATTCAAATGCTCTGGTGTACCCATTTTAAAATGAAGAGACTAGGGTCAAGCAAATGAGGGGAACTGGAACTCCAAACCCTTGCTCTTTTTATGTCTATTACCTTGTCTTGTTATTTATCAACTCTTGCATCATAGTATTACAGAAGTGACACAAAACAGAAGCAAAGACCTAGCAGAGACATTGTTGGCTGGATGGAAAGATACACTCAATCAAGCTAAAGAGTTACCTTCATCGGTTCTCCAGGTTTCCTGATGAGACTAGTACCTGACACATGAAAGCTGTTTCCCTTTGGAGACCATCCAAAGATCAATACTGAAATCGGGACAAGGAATCAAGAAAGTGGCCTGCCAGGAAAACTGCTGAGAACAAGACAACACTGAGAGAGGCATCCAAAAAGGAAAGAAAGCATTCATAAAAGCCAAGTGACTAGGAGCGTACACTACTGTATTAGGACAAAAGAGCTAGAGGAAAGATAACTTGGAGTGAAGGCAAAGGAGAGGGAGACAGAGAGAAATCCTCTTGCTGAAACTCTTGTTCCTGGAGCTTGTGAAGTAAGGAAGCCCAGGCAGTACAGGGAGGCTTATGAAGAATCACAACCCCAGACCAGACAAGCTCCTGCTGAGCTACCAACCCAAAGCTGCACCCAGTGTTACAAGATGAATGCACTCAGCTTTGCGGTCCAGTTGGCCTTCCTAAAAACAAAGGTCATAAAGCTCTGTCCAATTCTGTATTTGACTGCAAAATGAATGTGGGAATCTTTAAAGAAAAAAAAAAAAAAAAGAAACATTGATATTGACTCTGATCTTGACCTCACCCATCAGGAAACAAAAAGTTTAAAAAAGAAATACTTGGGCAGGGGATTTAGCTCAGTGGTTCCGGAACCTGCCTTGCAAGGCAAGTTCAATCCCTGGTAACCACATACAACAATGTTGGGTGTGGAGAATCACACCCACCAACAATAAGAACCACATGCCACAGAGCCAGGTGTGGTGGTTCACGCCTGTAATCCCAACACTCCGCGCGGCAGAGGCAGGAGGATTGCTGTGAGTTCAAGGCTGAGCTCAGGGCCAGCCTGAACTACAAAAGTGAGATCCTGTCTCAAAAAAAATAGAAATACTTTTCCATATATGGTAGTGGAATCAAAATTTGAGTTACTGTATGATATACTAATTTCACCCAAAATTATTGAAAGCAGGACTCAAAGAGATGTTGGAAGTGTCATGTTCAAAGCAGGATTATTCACCGTGCCAACAGGTGAGAGGAGCCCAAATACCTATCAGTATAAGAAAGGGATAAACAAAAAGTGACTCATCCACTCAATGCAACCTTAAAAATGAAAGAAACCCTGTCATTTGCTACAACATGGATGAGCCTTGAAGATACTAACCCAAGTGCAGGAATCCATTCACAAAAGGAGAGATATTGCGTGATTCCATTTATGTGAGGTCCCTGAAACAGTCACATTTAGAGACATAAAGTAAAATGTTAGTTGTCATTAGTTGAGTAAGGAGAAGTGGGGAGTTATTTTTTTACTGGATAAAGAGTTTCCATTTGGGAAGATAACAGAGTTTGGGAGACAGACAGTGGTGGTGATTGTAGAATAATGTGAATATACTGAATACCACTGAACCGTTTGACCACTATGTCAAACATAGTGAAGCCAGTCAGTTTTGTGTTGTATGAATTTTACCATCTCAAAAATAAATAACATGATAGAGTAAAGAGAAGACAAATTTCTAAAGCATTTAAGTCTTTGGCTCCAAGCTGCATCCCTGCCCCAAATTCCATGAAACACACAATTCTTTCTCTAGCTGATTCCTGTTGCTTGCTACCAAACTCATTTGAAAACCCCCACAGAGATCATAAAGTTTTGGAGAATGTGGTTCTATCCCACCCTTGGGGTAAAGTAATTATTGGTGAAAAATAAATATATAGACAGAGAAAAAGACTATCACTATTATAAGTGTGGTCATCTTGGTCTATTGTCATTTCATTAGTGACTACATTTTTGGAGCATAGTGAGTTGGCTGAAAAATACAAAATAAGAGATGCTAAGCTTCCCTAGATTAACCTTAATTGCTTTCCCTGGACACTAGCAACTGTATTGTTGTAGTAATGGAGAGACTGAGCCAGGGAAAACATTTTAGAACATCTGCAAGTTGGCACCACCTGAACCCTTCTTGGTAACCATGGTAACTACTGATATGTGGGTGAAAATGAAACAAAGGCATTAAGTTTTAATGCTTGTATAGCCAGTTTAATCAGTCTTATCCTGAGCACCAGACAATTTTGAAAAAAAAAAAAGTATGAAGAACTGAATCATAGAATTTTAATGAGGTCACTATGAATTACAACAAAAATCAGAAGCTGTAGATAATTAAAACTAATATGTTTAACTTTGAACTGATGAATAATGTGGACCCAGAAGTTTCTAAAATCAATTTTTAAGGAAAGAATATTAAGGAGGATGAACACACCCTATAAGTGAAAGTATGATTTGGAATTTCACATTAGATTAAATTTATATTTCAATCTTGAAATGGTTTAAATGTAGTACCATGGACACTGAAGTAGAAAAAAAAAGAAAGAAAGAGAGGAAGGAAGGAAAGAAGATACCGTGGTGCGTACTCGTAATCCCAGCACTCCAGAAGCCAGAGGAGGAGGATGGAGAGTTTGAGGCCAACCTGGCCAACCTGGTGAAAACTTACGGCAAAAATTGTTTTTGACAGAAAGAAGAGGCATTATAAAAATAATATTCCGACACTAGGTGCTCACTTTACTGAAAACCAACTGCCTTAAAATACAACAGACATTCTAGTTCCTAAATCAGGCGTTGGGAACAGGAGTATGGAGCTTCCTCTTCTTCTACATCTACATTAAATGCAATCTTTAACATCTCAGATTTATTCCACAATGAAGTATTTTTTTTTTAAAGAACAAGTAGAAGATCCATCTCCCTTCCCAAACATAAAACCAGGACTCTGGCAGCCTATGGGAAGAAATGTCAATTGCAACTCATAGGAAAATATTATGGCTTAAGTATAAAATGCTTCCCAATGTGTTTGGAAGGTGATTGGACCATCAGGCACTATACTTATCAGTGGATTCTTCCATTGATTAGTTCAGCAGTGTTTGTGTTCTTAGAAGGTCACGCCTGTTGGGCACAGGTGGCCATTGAGGGGTGTGACCAGGAAAGGTGCGTTCTTGTCTCCACCTCCTCCCTTCTCTGTCTACTTCCTGGCCGCCATGGGGTGAGCAGCTTTGCTCTACCACGCCCTTCTGCCTTGAAGGCAACCAACCATCATCCGAATCCTCTAATCACTGAGCCAAAATAAACCTCTTCTCTTTTAAATTGTGGGAGTCGACTATTGGTTCCCCATGTTGAGGAAGTGACCAATGAGGAAGCGAAATTCCGTGAGACTCAGCGGTTCTCCTTCTAGGAGGGTTTATGACACAAACAGCTGGACTCTCCTCACATTTCCTGATCCAGCAGCTCCTGGAGAGTCCTGAGAACCAGAGATATGGCTCATAATCTCACAGGGCCCTGACTGCTGCTCCGGACTGAACACTCTGGGAATCTGTGCTCTAAGCAATTCATTCTGACCTGCATCTGCTCCACCATATTCGTTCTCTTCTCATTCCACTCACTAGATGTTACAACCGGCTGACTTTTACTCTCGAAGACAGCGTTTTCCCCAGATTTATGGAGGAATAATTGAAAAAAAATTGAATGTATTTGAGTATAGAATGTCATGTTTTGATAGATGATATATGACATCCTAAAATGATTACCATAATTAATCTCATTAATATATCCATCACTTTGCCTAATTATCATTTCTGTGTATGATGAGAATCCTTAAGATCTACGTACTTAGCACATTTCAAGTACATAATACCGTATTGTTAACTGTAGATCGTCACCATACTCCACACTAGTGCCTGGAGCTTAGTCATCCACCGCAACTGAGACTTTCTACTCTTCTATCAGCATCTCACCATCTCTCTTCTAATCTCAGGCATGCATCACCGTACTCTCTGCTTTTATGAGTTCAGCACATCTTTACTCCACGTGTTACTGAGGACGCACAGTCTCTCTGTGTTTGGTTTATGTCTCCTCACTTAGCCCAATATCCTCCAGATTCATTTATGTTATCACAAATGACAAGGCTCTCTTTATCCATCACTTCTTCCCTCTCCCTCTGACTCCTGTCCTCTCTGTCTGTCTGTCTGTCTCTCTCTCTCTCTCTCTCTTTCTCTCTTGCCTGTTCTAGGGATTGAATCTAGAGAGCACTAATCTACCTCTCCAGCTCTTTTTATTTGGAAACATAGTCTCACTGAATTCCCCCACCTGCCCTCCAATTTGTCATTGTCCTGCTTCTGCCTCCGGAGTACCTCTTCCTCACTTTTTCCCGAATCTTTATACTGTTCTGCATCCCACCAATAGATGGTATCTCTTCATCAACATTTGGTGGCTGCTTTTATTTGAATGTGATTTGTCCCCAGAGCTTTTGCTTATTGAGAGGGTGGAAACTGAGACTGGGCTTCATAACACAGCGTGTAGATCATGGAGAATCCACCCCTGTGGATGGTCTGATGCTGTTGTCACAGGGTGGGCTGACGCTGTTTTATGGTACTGGAGATTGAACCCAGTGTCTTCACACTGAGCTACATCCTCAGCCTTTTTAAAATTTTTATTTTAAGAGAGGGTCTCACTAAGTTGTTGAGTTGCCAAAGCTAGACTGAAACATATAATCGTCCTGCCTCAGCCCCCCAGAGTACTAGAATCATAAGATTACCACACCAACTTATTAATAGTATTTTGTTACAGATGTTTACTTTAATGTTCATCTAAGATATTGCCTTTTATTTTCTCATCCTGTCCTTGTCTGGCTTTGGTACTGAAGTAAAACAACAAAAAAGGCTGCTTGGAAATGTTCTTGCCTATTGAATTTTTTGGAAGAGTTTGAGAAAAATTAGAACTAATTTTTAAATATTTTGTAGGATTCATCATCGAAGTCCATCTAGTCCTGTGGTTTTCTTTGTCAGGATTTTTTTTTTCCAGACAGTGCCTCACTGTAGTTGTTCTGGCTGGTCCTGAACTCACTAGGTAGCCCAGGTTGGCCTTAAACTCAAGATCATCTTTCTGCCTCAGCCTTCTGAGTTCTGCCATTATAGAGATGTGCTACCATGCCTGGCTGTTAGAAATTTTTTTTATTAGTAACTCAAACTCTTTATTCATTATTGTTCTGTTCACATTTCTACTCAGAATTCAGTTTTAGTAGACTGTTTCTAGGAATTTATCCACTACCTCTAGGTTACCTAACTTGTTCATGTACAATTTTTCACAGTAGTCTCATGATAATTTGTATTTTGTGACATTGGTTGTAATGTCTCCTTTTCCATTAATCATCTTATTTACCTGAATTCTCTCTTTTTTCTTTTGTCTAGTTAAACATCTGTCAACTTTGTCCATCTTTTCAAAAAACAACTCAATTTTTTTATCTTTTATGTTGTCTTTGTAGTCTTTAATTTATTTATCTTGGCTCTAGTATTTCTTTCTTTGTCCCATTTAGGACTTAATGTGTTACTTTCTAGTTACCTGATGTATGAAGTTGTTTGAGATATTATAATGGATAGTATAGTTACTCATTAGTAATTGCCTCTTAGAACTGCTTTTGTTGTATCTCTTATATTTTAGTATACTGTAGTTTTACTTTCGTCTGTCTCTTGATACTTTCTTTTAAGACAGGATCTTGCTTTGTAGTTCAGGCTGGCCCTGATCTCAGCCTCTAAACTCACAGCAATCCTCCTGCCTCTGCCTCCCCAGTGCTGGGATTACAGGCATGAGTCACCACACCTGGCTCTTAATACTTTTTATTTCCCTTTTGATTTCTTATTTAACTCATAGGCTTTTCAGGTATATATTAATTTCCTTATAGATATGACTTTTCCTCTTTTTATTGATTTCTAGTTTTATACCATTGCAATTAGAAAAGACACTTGATATGATTTCAGTCTTAACAACAACAATCTGTTCATTTATGACTCAACATACGATCGATTTTAGAGAATATTGTGCATGTGCCTAAGAAGAATATACATTCTGCTATTACTGGATAGAACATTCTGTATTGTGTCTGTAGTCCCATTTGGTCTACAGCATTATTTAAGTCCCATTTCCTTATTTGTGTTATGTTTTAACAATCTCTCTGTTGTTGAGAAAGAGAGGTTGAAGGTGTTGACCATTATTGAACTGCTGTTTATTCCTTTGGCTCATTCAATAATTGCTTTATATATTTAGGTACTCTGACGTTGGTGCATATATACTTATAATTAATTATCCTCTTGATAAATTTCTTTTTGTCATTACATAAAGGATTCTTTGTGTCATGTGGCAGTTTTTGATTTAAAGTCTTCTTTTTCTGATCAAGCATAGTCATTCCCACTCTCTTTTGGTTACCAGTGGCATGGAATATCACCCTTCACTCCTTTATTTTAGGGCCATGAGTGCATCCTTCGAGCTAAAATGAGTCTTCCGGAAGCACAACCTTGTAGTCTTGCTTTCGTTTTGTTCTGTTTTGGTTTGGATTGGATTATTTTTCCCACTTCCTTTTTCTCTGTTCATAGCCACTCTATGTCTTTGATTTAGAGAGTTTAATCTACTAATATCTCAAGTAGTTATTGATAAGCAAGGACTTACTACTGTCATTCTGTGACTTGTTATCTTGTAGTATCTTTATTCCTTTCTTCATCTCCTCCTCTTCTTCTCTTCCTTCCTCTCTTCTCCCTCTCCCCCTTCCTGCTGGAGATTAACTCGGGGCCTACTGCACGCTACACCCACGCCCTACCATGTCTCTGCGTTCCCATCCTCTCTCTACTTCTCTTGATATCTTCATTAGTGATTTCATGCTTTTATTTTTTATTTCTTGGTAATGGTATGAGTTGATTCCTTTCCTTTTAAATATTGTGTATCTATCAAAGGATTATCTAATTTTGCCACAAAGCTTATTACATGAGACACCATACAGCTACAACAATTTTTTTTTTTTTTTGAGACAGGGTCCCTCTTTTGTAGTTCAGGCTGGCCCTGAGCTCACTATGTAGCCCAGGCCAGCCTCAAACTCATAGCAGTCCTCCTGCCTCTGCTTCCTGAGTGCTGGAATTACAGGTGTGAATCACCACACCCAGCACTATGATATGTGGTTACCAGAATCAAACTCCGGACCTTGTGCTTGCAAGGCAAACACCGGAACCACTGAGCTAAATCTCCAGCCCCTACAGCAATACATTTTAAACTGACAACTTAATTAAAATGTATACAAAAGTCTATATTTCATTTCTCATGCAATTTATTTCAGGATATTACAATTTATTTTATACTGTATCCATTAATACATTATTGTACCTACACTTCTCTTTAAACACTTTTTTAATCTTTTAACTTTTGTGATCAAATTGGAAAGTGATTTATACAATATCAGAGTATTCTGAATGTGGCTACATGCTTGTTCTTAGGGTCAATTTTCTACTTGTATATTTCATATTCCATCAACATCTGTTCATTTCAATTTGAAGAACTCTCCTCAGAAGTTTTCAGGTAAGTCTGGTGATGATGAACTCCTGTGGCTGTTTGAGAAATTGTTACCTGTACTTCATTTCTGAAAAACAGCTTTCCCAGGTACAGTGGTTGGCAGAGACTGAATATATCATTTCACTTTCTTCTAGCTTACGAGGTTTCTGCTGAGAAATCTGCCAATAGCCTTACTGAATGACCTTGTACTTGTACACAATGGGCTGATTTTCTCTTGGTGTTTTCAAAATTTTCTCTGCCTCTGACTTTTGATAATGGGATTGTAATGTATGTTGATGTGATTTTATTTGGCTTGATCTTATTTGAATAGTTCTGAGTTTTACTAACCCGAATCCATATCCTTTTCAAGATTTTTAGAAGTTTTCAGCCATTATTTCTTTTGTTCTTTTTCATTTTATTCTTTCTCTTTTAAGAGAGAGCTATTTAGCTCAGACTGGCCACAAATTTATGATCCTCTCACCTTGGTCTCCCAAATGGAATTACGAGTATGTGTCGTCATGTTCATAGTCTCTGATTCCTTTAGCAAATCTTTATTCCCCTTCTCATCCTGTTTCTCTTTTTCTTGTGGGTCTCTCACAGTGCACATTTGATATTCCACACTGATAGATCATAAATTCTACATATTTTCTTTATTCTTTTTCATTGTTTTCTTTTTCCCTGCTGACTAGATAATTTCAAAAAGTTTTTTTTTTTTTGAACTTCACATAGTTGTTCCTCTACCTAATCAAGTCTGTTGTTGAAGCTCTCTATTGCACTTTTAAAATTTCATTTACTAGGGGCCGGGTGGTGGTAGCTCAGTGGTTCCGGCACCTGTCTTGCAAGCACAAGAGCCCGGGTTCGATCCCTGGTAACCACATACAATACTGGGTGTGGAGACTCACGCCCAGCAGCAATCAGTACCACATACCATAGTGCCGGGCGTGGTAGGATTATGCCTGTAATCCCAGCACTCGGGAGGCAAAGGCAGAAGGATTGCTGTGATAGAGCTGAGCTCAGGGCCAGCCTGAACTACAAAGCAAGACTCTGTCTCAAAAAAAGCATAAGAAAAAACAAACAGACAAAAAAATTTCATTTACTATATTCTTCACCTCTAGAATTTCTGATTCTTTTTATTGAAGATTTCTATCCCTTTCTTGAACTTCTAATATTTCACACTTAAATTCACTGTTTGAAATTTGTATTTTTGTAGCTCAGTGAATATCTTTAAAACAGTGATTTGTCAAGCAATTCTAGGTCATCATTTCTTTTAAGTCATCTGCTCCAAAATTGTAGTGCTGAAGGCGCTCCCGTGACTTCCGCTGTGCTTCCGGGGATTCCCCAGACCCAGTCCGGTACTGGCCACTTCCACCTGGCACTGAAGAGTGTTGGCTACCACCGACCTTACAGCCAGGTGAGGCAGCTCCGCCAGCTCACAGCAAGAACCTGGATCTCTGTCCCTGCTGGGATCTATGACAGTAGGAAACAGACACTTGCGATTTGTTAGAATTTTCTCAGCTACCACAACCTGCACCAAATTCTCACTCAAATGAAGTGACATAAAATACTGAGAGTTTAAACAATGGCATGACGATGTGCTTTATGCATCTACATACGAGTTGCAGGAATGACGATTGCTCGACAGTGTTGTGGAATCTGATGCTGGGGAAGTATTTACACCACGGAAATTAACAACTGTTACCAAGGCTTCTCCCCCTCTTCCTGAGCTAGTTGTTAAACGTTTCCTTAGACTCTCAAGGCCTGCTGAGAAAAATAAAACAGAAATCCTATCTTGAAGTCGCTGCTTATAAACATCAGGAGAAGCAGGCCCTCGTGTGGCCATTTTCGGAACTGCAGCGAATAAGAAGGCGAGACATCCCAGGATTTTATCTCCAGTGTATTTTATATAAGGCTTTACAATGGTATTGCTGTTGTTATAGCTCTACATCGTGTCTCTGGCTAAGCTTTTCTCAGGTCACCCAAGGGTCAACCTTTAAAAGAATATCTTTTTCTTTTTTCTTTTTCTTTCTTTTTTTTTTTTTTTTGAGATAGGGTCTCCCTTTCTAGTTCAGGCTTTAGCCTAGGCCAGCCTCAAACTCGGAACAATCCTCCTGCCTCTGCCTCCCAAGTGTTGGAATTACAGGCGTGAGTCCCTACACCCAAGACTGTGGGATGTGGTATCCCGGGATTGAACTCGGGGCCTTGTACTTGCCAGGCAGAAGCCAGAACCACTGAGCTAAATCCTTGGCCCTTAAGTATCTTATTACTATAATTTTCTTTATGTTCATATAGCAGGCTATATTATTTCTTTTTAAAACCAGAGCTTTTCTGTGGGTTAGTGTGAGCCCATGATGGGAAAAGTAGTGCTCTCTGAAATTGTCTATGGCCCTTCACTGTGCAATTAAACCATTGCCAGGAACACAAACCTGTTGGTACTGCATTCTAAAACGCGAGCCACATCAGGCCACATCCTACTGAACAACCAGTAACGGTTTCCCACTGTATCTAAAATAAAACCCAGACTTGTCACTGCCACACACCACCCCTAGGTGGAGGGTAGCCGTGCTTCCACCAGATCTAGTGTTTGTCCTCCCCGCTGTCCGGGTTCTGTTACAACTGTCAGCCCAAAGGCCGCCTCACAGAAGGCTTTCCTAGGCTTCTGCTCCAAACCAGCGCCCACACACATACCTGCCCATTGGTCACGTGACCCAGCATGGCTTCTGCCATCTGAAGTCACACAGTCTATAATGTGTCTGCCATCCAGCCGTCCATCGCACGGGAGCTGGAAACATAGTGTATAGCGAGTCCTATCTGTCACTTTCACAGCGCTTTCCCCACAAGAGGCCACTGCTTCATGTGGAGTTGTTGGAAAGGCTCCGGATGCAAATTCATTGACAGCCCAGTACCCACCAACCCTCGGACCCCACCTGTCATGCAGGGATAGGATAACCCACTCCTCCCACTTCCTCTGGGGCCATCCTTGTGTCAGCACTGAAACCCAGCATCCTAGGAAACTTTTCTGCCTCAGACAAAACCAATTGGTGGTATCGCATCTACTTTCTGAGACTGTAACAGAGTATCTGAGGTGGGGTAATCACAAAGGGAAGAGACCCTGGTTCACAGTTCTGGGTCCATGAGCATGGGTGGAGTGGAGTGTGCTCAGATTTGGGGGAAGGCCTCATGCTCCTGAAGGAATCCATGTTGAGGGCCCCCCGGGGTGCCCAGACTTCTCCGACCAGGCCCTGCTGCCCTGTGCTGTTGCTTTGGGAAACTAAGTTTCTGTATGAGTTTTCTTGGGGATAAACTGTATTCAAACCACTGGTTACCTTACAACTGAGTTAGATACATTATCTAGGATTATTACCTTCTGAATGATTTTGAAAAACAGCTTAAGTGACATCAAATGTTTTAATTATAAAAACAATCTCTGAATGGCAGAATTAAATGTGTAGATTGTGCTTTATCCTTCTGGGAAGATTATTAATACTAGCAGAACTTATTTTAGCACATACATCTGTATTTTTCTTAGCCCTTAAAATATATGTGTGACATATTGTTTAAAACAAAGGCTCACATGGCGTTTCACTGGCAATATTTTCAACTTTAAATGTCGATGCAGAAATAATGTGGTACAAATACTGCACGAATGACTCACTGCCGGTAGGGTTAGAAACTTCCTACACGAAGTCACGGTGACTTTTAAAATAATTTTATTCTTATGTTTCTTTCATAGCTTCCTCAAAAATTGAAAAAAGATTTCAAAAACTGAGTTTTCCTTTTTTTGTTTTTAGAAGAAATACTCTTCAGCATTTCTGTTTCTTAAAATTGTTGAGAAAGAGACATCATTACACTAAGAACACTGCCTAAGCTGTGAGTGACAACGCGAAGGAGCTAAGTTGGAATTTACGACAATGCTCTGTCTGACGAGAGGACTGAGCAATTTCAGAAGGTCAGTTTATAACCCTTTTCATCTAAAATGCCACCACGTGCAGTCTGAGATCACCCACACGGCGCGGAAGAGCTCGTACTCTGTCGTGTGGCTGACATGGAATCGGACGTCAGCCAACAGTTTCTGATTGTTATCGGCATCCTCTGACCAGCCAGGGAACAGCTGACGTCACGCGAAAGCGTCGCTGCGCATGGTGAGAACATCCAGCGTCCGGAGCGTCCCTTGCTCTCTGATTCAACTCCCTTCCACCTCGGGGGAGAGGCCCAGGTCTGAGGCTCTGGCCTGTTGTTTGCTAAGCGGATGTTGAGATGACCTCCTACCCGGGGGACGTTCTCCTTCCCTGTTGTCCCTAAAAGCCACCAAAAAGGATGCTACGTCTGTGCTGCTCACATCTTTCAATAGCTGTGTCTCCACCCTGGGCTCCTTTATTTCCCTTTATTTCTTCCATGCTTGGGTTGAGGACCCAGGGAAGAGCAGAAATCCAGGTATCTCATGAAGGAAAGAAAGATGAGCAGGGCTTCTGGGACTCTGCAGACCCAGCCCAATATTGACCACCTCTACCCAGTGCTGCTCACTGACCGTACAGCCAGGTGAGGCAGCTCCGCCAGCTCATGGCAAGAACCTGGGGCCCTGCACCTGCTGGGATCCATGACAGTAGGAAACAACTCCTGTGGAGATGCATGTTGCACGTCGTCATGCTGCTGTTTAAACTCTCAGTACTGTATGTCACTTCGTTTGAGTGAGAGCTTGGGGCAGGTTGTGAGAGCTGATAGACTTGTAACCAACTGCTAGTGGGAGCCCTGAGCGTGGAGCTGGGTGACAACATTCCATGAAGAGTGGCATCCCTGCCCAAAATTAGGTTTTGTCCTCTAGTCTACTGCTCCCAAAACCACTTTCCTCAAGAGTAAAAGCTAGTAAATTTTTGCAGTGTATCCCTTTCCACCTCCAATTCTGTAGTATGTATACCCCACACACACACACACACACACACACACGCACATACACTCCCCAGACAGATCAAGTTTGAATCTTGGCTGCTTAGCTGAATGGTAGGGGGTGTTGCAGCAGGTAGGTAATACCCTCTTTTGTCTTTAGGGGACGTTTTATCGAGCTAGGGTGCCACCTGAGAACCTGAAATGCCCCCAGAGGCCCGGATGTTAAAGGCTAAGTCCCCACCCAGACCCAGTATTGGGGGTTGGGGTCTGTCTGAGGTGGAACAACCAGCAGGAAGATTTAAACCACTAGGGTGTGATCTTGAAGGGGACTTTGGGACCTCATCCCCTTTACGTATCTCTTTCACCTCCCGGCTGTTAGAAGAGGAGCATTTCCTGCTGGAGGACTTGGCTTCTCCACTGGCCCGAGGACAGTGCAGTCAGGTGACTGTGGCCCGAGGCACTTTCCCCCTCTACACTGGTGGCAAGCTAACCCTGGAAGAGTACGTGAGGGGGGCTCTGAGACTTGGGGTTCTGTAGGAATTCTGACTTGCCCCCGGTAATGCCAGCGCTGATTTGAGGGACACTCTCCTGTCTGAATCAGAGCTTCTCAGAAGCTTAAGACAGGAAAATTGTGAATTCAAGACCAGCCTTAGCTATCTACCAAGCTATGTTTTTAAAAATTAAAGATGAAATAGTCAAGTCAACTTGCAGTTTAATCTAGGAACCCACAAAACCAGTTTTGCCAGAGCCAGGCCTGCAAGAAATATTTGAAGATACCAAAGAAAGACTCTGACATTTATTTCATGTTTTACAGGAGAATTGACATTCCATTGCTTTTTCCCATTGGAAATATCTCTTGAATAAGAAATAAACAGGAACTCCCATGGTCTTGATAGTACCTGCTACCACTCTAGAGATTTCAAAAATGCCCTGCAGGGGCCGGGAATTTAGCTCAGTGGTTCTGACACCTGCCTTGCAAGTGCAAGGACCCAGGTCTGACCCCCAGTAACTACATATAACTCACACCTGTGTTTGGGAGTGACTCTCAGCACTTGGGAGGCAGAGGAGGATTGCTGTGAGTTCAAGGCTGAGCTCAGGGCCAGCCTGAACTACAAAAATGAAACTTTGTCTTAAAAAAAAAAATGCCATGCAGCAACTTTTCTTTTTCCTGCTTCTGGATCACATATCACATTCATCTGTCACATGCAGAGCACTGTCATATTGACTATGCCCAAAGCATGCTATAAGCAGGGCAAGCTGTAGATTTAACCCTTAAATTGGCTTATTTTGAGAAGCAAATCCAGCCCAAGCATACATGCCAAACTCAACGTTATTCATACTCCAATTCAGTTCCCACAATCGAAACCTTCTTCTCTAGGACAAGGGTTTAATTATAAGCATGTATTTTGTCTATTCTGTCCTCAATTTGAGAATGCTTTGTCTTGTCCTTTATGAGCTTTGCTTGCATAGTATCCATAGTAACTGTACAATTGTGTGTCTTCACACATAGCCCCTATTTAGCACATAATGTGCCTGATTACCAATAAAAATAAATGACTTGGATGGACCAGGGCCTTTGCTTATTAAGCAGCATTGACCATCCTGGCTCTGTGGTTTCTCTGTCTCTTTAGTTCTGATTTTTAGGTCTTTTTCTCAGTCTTGTGCTGTAGCACTGAGCAGGAGATCAGCACCTACTACAGAGGTCTCTAATAGTCACGCCCCTTTGGTCTAAGACTTTAATCTAGGACTTTGTTCTCAGACTCCATCTTGTGTGTTATCAGCATTTCAAATACTACGCCATCTAGCTTTTTATGAACTACCCTCCCCTCTTGCTTCAGTTTTCTCTCAGTTAGATTTATATTATACATTTTTATTGGCATACGCTCTAGGTAGTGATATGACCAGCACACAGGGTGCACCCTAGAGAGGAGGTGGTTTTCATTTGTTCCATATTGGTAATAATAATGTTGATTATTCAGGAGAGTGTCGTTCACTTTCTTCTCTTTATAATTCTGATTTTTCCCTTAGATTTATCACATAGTCTGTGTCAGAAAATGTCACACATTTTGCCAAACTATCAAAACAAAATTAAAAATTTAAAAAAAAAAAAAAACCTTTCTGTAGGCTGGGCACAGTGGCACATGCGTGTAATCCCAGTTACTCCAAAGATAAGGTTCATAGAGTTACAATTCAAGCTTGCCATGGACAATTTAGCAAGATTGTTTTTAACATAAAAAGGTTCAGAGATGAACCACAGCACTCTCTGCGTTGCATCCCGAGGACGATGTACACAAAGAAAACCCTTCTGTGCAGGTCTTCTCATACAAAAGTTACTTCAATAAACATTTAATAGGATCATGCCTGAGCATGTAGCCCAGTGATAGAAGGATGACCTGGCACACACAAGGCCTGGAATTTAATACCTAGTGCTATAAAAAGAAGGAAAGTAAGAAGAAAACTAACAGAATTAGGAGTAGAGGCAAAACTGTATCTAAGTTATAAGTTCGCGGGGACCTGGTTCTATGGCTCTGTATCTCTAGCATCTTGCAAATTTCAAATAGAAGAACATATTCTTTGTTTCCCTTCCCAGTTTCTAAACCATATCACAGTCTGTGTTGAGGGTCTTAAAACAAGGAAGTGCGTATCAGAAGATCGATCCTCTGATAGCCTAGAAAGGGGGATGGCAAGGGTTAAAAAAGAAAAGGCCATACAGATTTGCACAATTTCAAAGTACATGGGGGGGGTCTGGGAGGTCAGGGCCTCAGCAAGGACATTCCAAACTTGCTATTATTTATGGGGTTCATAGGGAGTATTAGATGACTCAGAGGGTGGTGGTAATCCTATAAGGATGAGCATCTTGTGCTGATGAGGATCTTGGGTCAACAAAAAGCTTAAACTATTCGGAATGGTGAGATTAGCAAAGCATTCTTAAAACTGTAAGTAGGATGAGTTAAACTGATAAGGATTTTGTCCCTCCCCAGGTAAAACTTTTGTTTATCTGTGTTTCTACTTGGTTCTCAAAGAATTAGAATGTCTTAAAACAATATAATCCTTCCCTTGAGTGCCACTCGTCACAGGACTATTGAGGCCTCAGCTGTGACTGGAGGCAAAGCAAAGTTGTTTCCACATATTATACCCAGCTCACAGGCAAGAAAACTAAGCCTCATACAACCCAATCATAATTTAAAAGTGAAATGATTTTCCCCAAAATCATGTAGAATGGCTCTCAACAAATGCGTGATTGTGAGCCCAAACTTGGCTCCAGAGCTGTGGATGCCAAAACCCACTCTTGACTCTTTCTTTGGTTTATGAATGAAATCATTGTCTCATTGTTCATTTTTAGGTTGGTAGCCTGGAATGCCGACCTTGTTTTTCTCAGGAGTATTTTCATAAGTCAATTTTGCCATGCAAGACAGTGTAGGGAGGGCTGGTGTTGTGGGTGATAAAGAGACTTTACCAGGCAAAGGGTAAGAGCAAAGGTAAGAGTTTACTCAGGTCACAGTGCCTGTCCAGAGGGACAGCATGTAGCACACATCAGGGTAGAAGACTGGGATCTTATAAGCTAGAGGATGTGGAAGGAGGCTGGGTAATAAGGTGACTATCAAAGGTCTTTTTCCAGATCCTTCAGCCCCTCATATATCTCCTGGAAGTACCTGCATTGTGTCTAAAAGTATACGTTCAAAGTTGCAATTTGACAAGACCACTTCCACTGGCCTGACAGAGGCCTTCTAGTATCAGATAAAGATGTCTGCACACACGTTAATTTCTGGAGAAAATGGGTCAGAACTTACTGGGAGGAATAACTGACTACTATATCATAGGTTTATTTTTATCTTCTGTACTTTAGGTCAGTGCTGCTATATTCTCTTATGATCATTGGGTAGGAGGAGTTTAAATGAGGAATTATGCAGCCACTACAATTTTCTTTACAATTTAAGGGAGATCCTATTGTTGGAAAAATAAACCAGGAGGCGGGGTGTGCATTTGTAATCCCTGCTACTCTACAGGCTGAGGTAAGAGGATCACAAGTTCAAGCCCCGCCTGGACAATTTAATGAGACTCTTTTTCAAAGGAAATAGTGAAAAAGGCTGGGGATATACCTCACTTAACTACCATGTGCAATGTCCTGGGTTCAATCCCTAGTACTGGAAAAAAAACAAAACAAAACAAAAACAACCTCTGTGTGTGGGTAATTTCTCAAGGATTCTTTGAAGAGTGTGTTTCTGTTTCTAGTGTGAAATACACTGATATAGTCTATAAAAATGTCTCATAGAAGCAAATTATCACTAATTAAGACTAAGTAATTTTAGGGCTGGGGGTTTAGCTCAAGTGGTACTGGGCTTACTGTGGAAGCACAGGGCCTTGAGTTTGATCCCCGGTATCACAAAATAATAAACAAATAAAAATTATAATTTGTGACTGATATGTTCCATTTGCACAGTTTTGCCATCTGGCAATATATGTATGTGTTTTCAAGCATCAAGCATTAAATTATAAACACATTACACTTTTATTTATCAACTAAAAAGTACACAGATATTTTGGAAATATAACAAGGTAACCAGGAAATTCAGGTTCAACTGAAAATTATGCAACAAGATACACTAGTCTGGCTCTGACTCAGCAAAAACTGCTGAAGCTGTATTAACTTGACACCATTTAATTTGGAACTTAAAGTAAATTGGGATTATAGTGACCAAATAATTACGTACAACCAAGTTCTCTAGTAAGAACTATCAATTCTTACTACATATTTCACTGAAAAGAATATAAACTTACACAGGCAAAAACATAAAACTAAAAAAAAAGTCATAGATCCACAAGTGTTTCTCAGGATTTCAAAACGTCTCCCTCAAGTGAAGAAGGCATAAAAAATCTGTG